>JAPQNM010000481.1:50000-125671 GCA_029783475.1 Metacarcinus magister
TTTCCCAGAATTACCGTGTCTCACTTTGTGTTGGATTGGGGTTTATTCTATATAGTAGCGTTTTCTCTCCTTTACTCCTCAGTGAGTCTTGTGTCTTGGCCTCTTCATTCTAAATAACTTCTCTTTCTCTTTTTAAGTCTAGCGTTATTTTGCATCTCACCACCCTGTGGTCACTTGACTTTATTTTATTTATGTCATGGAGTACAGCCCCCTCACCTGGATGAGTAGTGCCCAGAGCCACCTCTCTTTTCATTAAAAAAAATATCAACATTATACCTTTGCATAGTATTCTATGCAAGGATTTAATGTTGATATTTCTTTGCAAATTGGATCCTTTCTTCCTTTGTGAGTCCTTCATTATTGACTCTTTGGTACTCAAGGTCACGATGGAGTGTATCACAGACTTTACAAAGGGAGACACCAAATAGTATGTTAAGATTCCTTTCTTTAATTCAGTGTCCTGTGAGGCTGAGATTAACCTCCTTGTTCCTTGTTCTTTTAAGTACCTTACGGAAGCACCAAGATGGATTTTATGGGAGGAGTAACCCTTGGCTGACACTAGCTTTCAATTTTTGTAACCACTCAAGCCCTATTGAGTACAAATTTAGTTAGCCTTTTTTGTGATTGCTGGAGTATAAATGGTGGCAGTCTGTTGCCTGAGAAGAGTGTGTAGGTGTGTACCTTACAGCCAGATCCACGAGTCTCTTTATTGTACAGTGTTAGCCTTGCAAGGATTTATAATTAATGTGAAAAGTACCTGCATCTTAGGAGCAGCACAATAAATGTTCATGCAGACTAAATGTGTATTCTAGTTTGACATGAGAATAGTTTTGTTGGTGTAGCTTCAATAGGATACTTAAACTTGAGGCTGGTAGTACTAACCTTTGTTAATCTGATAGATCTTCATCTTCCTCCATCTCGTCTTCACTGGTGACATCTGGTTCTCCTTCCTGCTCTTCACACTTGCAGGTAAAGAAATTATTTTCTGAGCGACCTGAAAGTATTTTAAAGTTACATGGTTAGATTTAATCTTAGATAATTGTATATTATCAATTTACAATACCTTGCTCCAGCAGCAAGTTATAATGACTTTGAATTAATGATGGTTAGAAAAGTTGAATTTTTTGATGGTCAGAACAGTGAATTTCCCTAAACTTTCCTTATTAAACTAATGTATTAATAAATATTGCGTTGTACTTGATAGGATCTTAATGGAATGGCATATGTGAAGTTAAGACTAGAGGAAGTACAAGTTCTGCTCATCAACGTGACCTCATTCAACTAATTCCACACACTCAGAAAATTAACCCTTCTAATATTCCTTTCTGTTAATATAGTTGCATGCCTGAAACTATATGAACACTTGAGTTATATGGAAAATATGTCTGCTTTGATTTCATTCTATTTTGTAATGAACAAATAAACATTCTTTGTTCTGTATTTACTTCAAACAACTTTCCACTGTGCGTCCCTTTTGCCAATAGCGTGAAGAGTAATAACTATTTTTTCTTATGTCCTTAACCTTAATGCTTAATAAGTGTTGTATAGTGATGTGTTATGAGACAATTATCTACTTAACATCAATGTTTTAAGTGATGTCAACATTAACTGTCCTTTAATCATAATTAAATTCTAAGACAATAAATTAATCTCACGGGTCCAACGCGTGATCCTCCAGGCCACGGTGAATAGCTGTAGATAGCCCTTGCATCCTAACGCTACATAATTATATATGGTCACATTATGATATTTGATTTCAATTCAATAAATGTAACAGAAATACCTGGTAAAAAAATGATATAGTACAGAGACATTTAAAGAGTATAGATTATATGTTATTATTAACATTTTGTAGTGGCTCACAATCACCTCATACATATACTACAGTGTTTGTGAAGTGAAAATAAGCTCATATGTTGCACCTCAGGAGTGTTTCTTCATTGGGGTGTGTACGTACGTCCACTGATGGTGCCTTGTGTACGCTTAAACGTACACACCCACTTGATATAGTAATGTGTGTGTGTGTGTGTGTGTGTGTGTGTGTGTGTGTGTGTGTGTGTGTGTGTGTGTGTGTGTGTGTGTTTGGGTGGGAGGGGGGGTGATTAAGTAATGGAGCAGGCACAAAGATTATAGTCGTTCACACACACACACACACATTACTATCTCAAGGTTGTGTGTGCGTTTAAGGGTACACGGAAGGAGGAGGAGGAGGAATACAAGGGAACACAAACAGCAACAGACCCTAGGGTCCCTGCGAAGGCTGTTTGATATAACTACTCTACACTAACTACTTGAATTAGAGAATAATAAATAAATAAATAAATAAAAAAAATAGCGGAGGATACTATACTATACTATACCATACTATACTATACTACCACTAATGCTGATACAGAATCGCATGCTCATATCAAATGGGAACTGGTGCAGTAGAGGAGGAGGAGGAGGAGGAGGAGGAGGAGGAGGAGGAGGAGGAGGAGGAGGAGGAGGAGGAGGAGGAGGAGGAAGGAGAAAAGCTACTGAAAGTGGGACACATGACGCAGGAGGCTGGCTGGAAGGGCCTTTTTCCCTGAGGCATGACTCTCTACGGACAGCTTCAAGCAGAGCTTGGAGTTTGTTTTCAGGTTGGACCCTGCTACTTATATATTCTCAGCACCTTGGTTTATGAAGGTGTAAAGAATGCTACTGGAAGTGGGAAACATGACCCAGGAGGCTGGCTCTCTCCTGATAGTGAAGATAACTGCAACCTCACGACTAACTCCAAGCCATTTTGGTTTGTTTTCAGATTGGACACTGCTACTTACATATTCTCAGCACCTTGGTTTATGAAGGTGTAAAGAATGCTACTGGAAGTGGAAAACATGACCCAGGAGGCTGGCTCTCTCCTGGGGCAGGATCGTGCTGGTGGCCGTCAAGAAGCCCGTGGACAATCATGAGCTCTGAGGAGGCGGAGCTACTGATGGAGGTGGAGGGCGAGGCTGGCGTTCCCCGGCTTCACGGGGTGATGACTGACTCTCCTCCCTCCTTGGTGATGGAGCTGTGCCCGGGAGAGCTGCTGGAACACTGTCTAAGGAGAGGAGAGGTGCGCTCCTGTCTGCTGGTCCTCGTGCAGGAGTGTGGCGCCTGCATGCTAGGATCTGGGTGGGAGGACTCATTGCCCTGAGGCTAGAGTGTTCCTTGCCACGGAAAGCTGGAAGCAACTTGGTGTTTGTTGACGACTAACTCCAAGCCATCTTGGTTTGTTTTCAGGTTGGAATCTACTTTGGCCGCCACGCCGTCTTTGTGTGTGGGTGAGAAGTGGGTGAAGGTGGAGATTATGGAGGTAGATTTCATAGAGGATGTGTTCACTCACACCACTGTGATGTCTGAGAAGGAAATGAATGACCTTCCTGTCACACGACACCTCGGGGAAGGCTCCTTCGGCACCGTTGACCTTGTCACCTTCAAGGGACGTGACGCCATCCGCAAGGCCATCAAGAATGGTGGGGACCTCACCGGGTTCCTGTGGGAGGCGCACGTCACCCTGGAGGTGGATGGGGCTGGTGGTGCGCCACGCCTGCATGCCCTCAGCACCGAGGCGGCTAGTGCAATCATGGACTATGCCGGCGTGCCCCTGTATCGCATCCTAAACGGGGGGTGCCCCATGGGTACGTTCCTGCGGATCGTGGCGGGCGTGGCGAAGAGCCTGGGTAGGGTGCACGCCAAAGGGTTTATTCACAATGACATCAAGAATGACAACATCACAGTGACAGGCACTGCCTTAAACCCTTTGGTGCACGTGATAGACTTCGGGCTCGCCACCAGGGTCAATGAAAGCTTCTACTTTGAGCTGTTTGACTTGCCTCGCAGCCTGGAGAAGCAGGAGTACATCGTCTTCAGGTCCCCGGAGCTGAAGAAAGGTGAGCCATTGCAGCCGTCCAGCGACGTGTTCAGCATTGGGGTGATGCTGAGGCACGTGTGTGAGGACATGAAACACCAACAGCTGAACGAGCTGCTCTGGCCCCTGGTGGAGGCTTGCATGAAGGAGAGGCCCGAGGATCGGCCTTCCCTACGCAAAGTGTGGCAGGATGTGCAGGACATGGTGTCCATCCTTACGGACAAGGAGGACAAACACGTCCTCGGCTCAAAGGACGAGGACGAGAGCGGTGATCAAGCACCAGCCAAGGACAAGGACAGCACAACCTCCTCCTCCCCCCTCTCCACTTCCCCTATCATACAAATGCCTTCCTCCCTCAATTACCCCACTCCTATATCCTCCACCTTCCCTCATTCCACTCCCCCTATCATCCATACCCACTCCTCCCTCCCTTACCCCACTCCTCCATCCTTCCCTACATCCTCCACCTTCCCTCATTCCACTCCCCCTATCATCTTCACTCCCCCATCCTCTCCTATCATCCATATCCCCTCCTCGTAGTAGTAGTAGCAGTAGTAGTAGTAGTAGTAGTAGTAGTAGTAGTAGTAATAGTAGTAGTAATAGTAATAGTAGTAGTAATAGTAGTAGTAGTAGTAGTAGTAGAAGTAGTAATAGTAGTAACCTCTTTTCAGGTATTCTTAACTTCTTTTCAGGTATTCTTAACTTCTTTTCAGGTATTCTTAACTTCTTTTAGGGTATTCTTAACTCCTTTTCAGGTATTCTTAACTTCTTTTCAGGTATTCTTAACTTCTTTTCAGGTATTCTTAACTTCTTTTCAGGTATTCTTAACTTCTTTTCAGGTATTCTTAACTCCTTTTCAGATATTCTTAACTTCTTTTCAGGTATTCTTAACTTCTTTTCAGGTATTCTTAACTTCTTTTCAGGTATTCTTAACTTCTTTTCAGGTATTCTTAACTTCTTTTCAGGTATTTTTAACCTCTTTTCAGGGAAACATGTGCAAAAGTGTAGTAAAAGTGCATTGATACTTAAAAATTTGAAAAAATGTATGTGATTAAGAGTTGAAAAGAAAAGTAATAAGAAAAGAAAAGAAAAAAAAAAAAGAGAAAATAGAAAAAATAATATACGTACCTAAGTGATATTGCGATAATTATGATCTTATCATTTCCATTTTATTGTATATTTTATATTTCCGTTTCAGATGTGAACAACTTGTATCATTACTCTTTGTCTGTTGTAAACTAAAAGTGTGTTTAGTGTGTGTGTGTGTGTGTGTGTGTGTGTGTGTGTGTGTGTGTGTGTGTGTGTGTGTGTGTGTGTGTCCTTATATAACTTTTAAATGTTCACGATGTATATAATCTTTTTGTCCTTGGAACTAATTGCTCGAATGTTTTTATGTAATTAGTTTAATGATGGAGATAATTGTTCTAGTAATTAATATAATTATTGTGTTGATAGAACTAACTGTTTGAATGTTTTTATGTAATTAGTTTAATGATGGAGATAATTGTTCAAGTAATTAATAAAATGATTGTGTTGATGGAACTAATTGTTCAAATGTTTTTATGAAATTAGTTTAGCGATGAAAAATTCCAAAATAAAATTTGATAGGAATAGGAAATTGTATTTTTCCATATAACCTCCTCTCCTCTCACTTTCTCTCATCTCACCTCCTCTCCTCTCACGTTCTCTAACCTCCTCTCTCCTCTCACCTCTTCTCACCTCCTCTCCTCCCAAATCCTCTTACCTCCTCTCCTCTCACCTCCTCTCCTCTAACCTCCTCTCCTCGCACTTTCTCTCACCAACTCTCTCCGCCTCTCACCTCCTCTCCTCTCCTCTTATCTCTTCTCCCCTCCTCTCATCTCTCCCCTGCCCTCTTCTCACCTCCTCTCCTCTCATCTCTTCTCCTTCCAAATCCTCTCACCTCCTCTCCTCTTACCTCCTCTCCTCACACTTCCTCTCACCTCATCTCCTTCCAAATCCTCTCACCTCCTCTCATCTCATCTCCTCTCCTCGCACTTCCTCACACCACCTCTCACCTCCTCTCCTCTCCTCTTATCTCTTCTCCTCTCCTCTTATCTCTTCTCCCCTCCTCTCATCTCCTCTCCCCTGCCCTCCTCCCAAATCCTGTCACCTCCTCTCCCCTCACCTCCTCTCCCCTCACTCCTCTCCTCTCACTTCCTCTCCTCTCACCTGCTCTCCTCTCCCCTCATCTCTTCTCCCATCCTCTCCCCCCTAACCTCCTCTCACTTCCTCTCTTCTCACCTCCTCGCACCTCCTCTCCTCTAACCTACTATCCTCTGATCTCACATCACCTCCTCTCGACTCATTTCACCTATTCTCCTCACATCTAATCTTCTCTTACCTCCTCTCACCTCCTCTCCACTCACCTCCTCTCCTCTCACCTCCTCTCACTTCCTCTCATCTCGTCTCCCCTCCTCTCACTTATTCTCCTCTCCTCTCCTCTGATCTCCACTCTTCTCTTCTTTCTCCTCTTCTCCTCTCCTGTCCTTTCACCTCCTATGCTTCTCTTTTCTCTTACCTGCTCTCCTATCCTCACCTCTCACCTCCTCTACCCTCCTCTCACCTTTTCTCATCTCATCTCTTCTCACCTCCACTCATCTCATCTCCTCTTACCTCTTACTTTCTCTCATCTCCTCTCCTCTCACATCAACTCATCTCCTCTTCCCTCACTTCCTCTCACATCTCTCCTCTCACCTCCTCTCCTTTCACCTCACCTCTTCTCCTCGCCTCTCCTCTCCTCTCACCTCCTCTCCTCTGCCCTCATATCACATCCTATCCGCTCATATCCTCTCCTCTCACCTCCTCTCACCTCTCTTCTCTACTTCTCTCATATCCTCTCCTCTCTCCTCACCTCCTCTCACCTCTTTTCCTCTCATCTTTTCTTACGTCCTCTCCTCTCTGCTCCTCTCATATCCTCTCCTCTCTCCTCCTATTCTCTCACTTCCTCTCACCTCTTTTCCTCTCACCTCTTCTTACGTCCTCTCCTCTCTGCTCCTATCATATCCTCTCCTCTCACCTCCTTTCTTCTTTTCTCACCTCCTCTCCTCCCATATCCTTTCTTCTCTTGTCCTCTCCTCTCACCTCTCCTCTCCAATCATCTTTTCTCAACTCCTCTCATCTCCTCTCACCTCCTCTCCACTCACCTCCTCTCTTCTCACCTCCTCTCCTTTCACCTCTTCTCACTCAACTTCTCTCACCTCCTCTCCTCTCACTTCCTTTCCTCTCATCTACTCTACTCTCACCTCCTCCCACCTCCTTTTAGCTCCTCTCACCTCCTCACTTCTCCTTTCCTCTCACCTCTTTTCACCTCCTCTCCTCTCTCATCCTCCCTTCCCACATCTTCTCCTTTCCTCTCCTCTCACATTCTCTTCTCTCCTCTCACCTCTTCTCCTCTCCTTCTATCTTACCTACTCTCCTCTCCTCTCACCTCCTCTCTTCTCCACTCCTCTGACCTCATCTCACCTCCTCTCCTCTCACCTCCTCTCCTCTCACCTCCTCTCCTCTATCTCCTCATCTCTCACTTCATCTTCACTTCACTTCACTAAATCTTCACTTCACCTACTCTACTCTCACCTCCTATCTTCTCACCTCCTCTCCTCTCACCTCCTCTCCTCACCCCTCCTCTCCTCTCCCCTACTCTCTTCTCAACTCCACTCAACTTGTCACCTCTCATCTCTCACTTCCTCTCTTATCACCTCTCACTTCCTCTTCTCTCACCTCCTCTCCTCTGACCTCCTCTCCACCCTAACCTCCTCTCACTTCATTCATTCACACCTCCTCGCATCTCCATTCCTCTCATCTCCTCTCTTCTTACCTTCTCTCACCTTCTCTTCTCTCCTCTATCCTTTCCTCTCAACTAATCTCTTTTCCTCTTCTCGTCTCCTCTCTTCTCATCTTCTCTCATCTCCTTTCCTCTCTCCTCTCCTCAGCTCTCCTCTCACCTCCTCTTTTCTCATCTCCTCTCCTTTCACCTACTCTCCTCTAAACTCTTCTCACCTCCTCTCCTTTCCCATTTTCTCACCTCCACTCCTCTCACCTCCTCTCCTCTACCCTCCTATCACTTCCTCTCATCTGCCCTCCTCTAATCTCCTCTCATCTCACCTCCTCTCCTTTCACCTCCTCTCCTCTCCTCTCACTTCCTCTCCTCGCATCTATTCTACTCTCCTCTCAGCTCCTCTCCTCTCACTTCCTCTCCTCTTCTCCTCTCACCTCCTATCACCTCCTCTCAATTCCTCTTCTCTCACATCCTCTCACCTCCACTCTTTTCACCTTTCCTCTCTTCCTCTCTTCTCACAACCTCTCCTCCCACATCCTCTCTTCTCACCTCATCTCCACCTCTCCTTTCCTCCCCTCTCACCTCCTCTCCTCTCCTCTCACCTCTTCAACTCTCCTCACCTCCTCTCCTCTCCTCTTCTCATCTCCTCTCCTCTCACCTCCTCTCTCTCTCTCTCTCTCTCTCTCTCTCTCTCTCTCTCTCTCTCTCTCTCTCTCTCTCTCTCTCTCTCTCTCTCTCCTCCTCGCACACCCTTTTCTCATACCTCCTCTCTCTTATTCTCCTATCAACTCCTCTTTCCTATTCTCCTCTCATCTCCTCTCCCTCTCCTCTCCCCTCCTCTCCCCACATCCCCTTCAATCACCTACTCTCTTCCCTCCTCCTCTCAACTCCTCTCCTCTCCCCTCCTCGCACCTCCTCTCTTCCTCTCCTCTCATCTCCTTTCATATCTCCTCCTAATACATCCTCTCCTCTCACCTCCTCTAACCTCCTCCCCTCTCACCTCCTCTCCTCTCATCTCCACTCACCACCATTCACCTCCTCCCCTCTCACCTCCTCTCCTCTAATCTCTTCACCTCTTACCTCCTCTACTCTCACCTCCTCTCCTCTCACTTTCTCTCCCACTTAACCTCCTCTCACTTCCTCTCTTCTCGCCTCTTTTTCTTTCACCTACTCTTCTCTCCTCTCCTCCTCTCTCTCTCTTCTCCTCCTTCTCTCTCCTTTCGCATCCTCTTCTCTCATCTCCTCTTACCTTCCCTCCTCTCCCTCCTTATACCTCCCTTTGAGTCACCTCCTCTCACCTCTTCTCCTGTTCCATCCTCTCACTTACTCTCCTCTAATCTCCTCTCCTCTCACCTCCTCTCATCGCTTCTTCTCTCACCGCCTCTTACCTCCTCTCCTCTTACCTCTTCTCACCTCCTCTCACCTCCTCTCACCTCCTCTTCTCTCACCTCATTTCCTCTCACCTCCTCTCCTCTGCAATCCTCTCACCTCCTCTCCTCTCATACCTTCTCTCACCTCTTATTCTTTCATACCTTTTCTCACCTCCTCTCCTTTCCCATCCTCAAACATACTCTCCTCTCACCTACTCTTATCTCACCACCTCCTCTTCTCTCACACCTTCTCTTCTCTCACCTCCTCTCACCTTCTCTTCTTTAACCTCCTCTCACCTCCTCTCCTCTCATCTCTCCTGACTCCCCTAACCTCCTCTCACTTCCTTCATTCTCACCTCCTCGCATGTCGTCTCCTCTCACCTCCTTTCTTATTACCTCCTCTCACAATCTCTTTCCTCACCTATTCCTGTCTTCTCTCCTCTATCCTCCTCTCCTCTTCTCTCACCTCTCTTCTCCTCTTCTTTTTTCTCTTCTCCTCTCCTCTCCTCAGCTCTCCTCCTCTTTTCTCATCTCCTCTCATTTCTCCTACTCTCCTCTTCTCACCTTTCCTTTCACCTCTGTTCACCTCCTTTCCTCTCAACTCCTCTCTTCTCACATCCTCTCTTCTCACATCCTCTCCTCCCACATCCGCTCCTTTCACTTCATCTTCACCTCTCCTTTCCTCCCCTCTCACCTCCTCTTCTCTGCCCTTATCACACCTCCTCTGCTCTCACCTCCTCTCTCTCTCTCTCTCTCTTTCTCTTTCTCTTTCTCTCTCTCTCTCTCTCTCTCTCTCTCTCTCTCTCTCTCTCTCTCTCTCTCTCTCTCTCTCTCTCTCTCTCTCTCTCTCTCTCTCTCTCCTCCTCGCACATACTTTCTTTTCACCTCCACTCACCTCCTCTCCGCTCACTTCACCACTTTTCTCCTACTCTTCTCTCACCTTCTCTCCTCTCCTCTCCTCTCATCTCCGCTCACTTCATCTCCTCTCACCCCCTCTTCTCACACCTCCTCTCTTTTATTCTCCTATCAACTCCTCTCTCCTATTCTCCTCTCACCTCCTCTCCCTCTCCTCTCCCCTCCTCTCCCCACCTCCCCTCCAATCACCTACTCTCTTCCCTCCTCTCAAATCCTCTCCTCTCTCCTCCTCGCACCTCACCTCTTCCTCTCCTCTCACCTCCTGTTATCCCTCCTCCAAATACATCCTCTCCTCTCAACTCCTTTCACCTCTTCTCACCTCCTCTCCTCTTTCCTTTCACATCCTTTTCTCTCCCTCCTTATACCTCCCTTCATGTCACCTCCTCTCACCTCTTCTACTGTTCCCTCCTCTCACTTCTTCTCCTCTCACCTCCTCTCATCTCACATCTTCTCATCGCCACCACTTCTCCTCTCCACTCCTCACACCTCCTCTCATCTCACCTCCTCTCACCTCCAATCCTATATTCTACTCTTCTCTCACCTCCTCTCACCTCCTCTCCTCTCATACCTCCTCTCACCTCCTCTCATCTCATACCTCTTCTGACCTTCTCTCCTCTCACATCCTCTCCTTTCCCATCCTCAAACCTACTCTCCTCTCACCTCTTCTCCTCTCACCTCCTCTCCTTTCACCTCCTCTCCTCTCACCTCCTCTTCTCTCACACCTTCTCACCTCCTCTCCTCTTACTTCCTCTCACCTCCTCTCTTCACACCTCCTTTCATCTCCTCTCCCCTCACTCTCCTCACTCCCCTCTCCTCTCACATCTCTCCTCTCACCTCCTCTCCTCTCCTCTCACCTCCTCTACTCTCCTCTCACCTCTTTCCTCTCCTCTCCTCTCCTCTCCTCTCATCTCTTCTCCTCTCCTCTCCACTCACCTCTTCTCCTATCCTCTCACCTCTTTTCCTCTCCTCTCACTTCCTCTTCTCTCCTCTCCTATCACCTCCTCTCTTTTCCCCTCATCTCCTCTCCTCTGACCTCATATCATATCCTCACCTCTCACTTCGTCTCATCTCCTCTCCTCTCACCTCCTCTCCTTTCACCTCACCTCCTCTCACCTCACCTCCTCTCACCTCACCTCCTCTCCTCTCACCTCCTCTCCTCTCACATCCTTTCCTCTCATGTCCTCTCTTCAAACCTCCTCTCCTCTCCTCTCCTCTCACATCCTCCAACTTCCTCTCTTCTCACTTCTTCTGACCTCCTCTCCTCTCACCTCTCCTCTCCCATCTTCTGACCTCTCCTCTCACACCCTTTCCTCTCCTCTCCTCTCACCTCTTCTTTTCTCAACTCCTCTCACCTCCTCTCCACATACCTCCTCTCTTCTCACCTCCTCACCTCCTCTCCTCCCAAATCCTCTCACCTCCTCTCATCTCACTTCCTCTCCCCTCACCTCCTCTCCTCTCACCTCCTCTCCTCTCCCCTCCTCCGCATAGGAGCCTGGCCACGAAGACAGCGCCGCTAGTGTCAATAAAAGGAACAACTTGAAAGTCGATCACATTAACGCACAAAGTCTTTTAGCAAATATGGATGAAATATATCTTTTAGTTAATGAGCGTAAGCCTGATATTTTATGTGTAACTGAAACGTGGCTGACTCACGAAGTTTTAGACCAACATATTGCTATACCCAATTTCAGTGTATACAGACATGATAAAGCAAGAGGAGGAGGTGTGTGCATATACTTAATGGATATTCTTACTGTTACTCCAATTAATGTAAATATTGAATCAATTGAGGGGGTGGAAGACTTGTGGCTTACAGTGCAGTGCAGGAAATTGCCTTCTGTCATCATAGGTTGCATGTATAGTCACCCTCATTCTAATTCACATTCTTTTGACTATATCTCTGATGTTTTTAATTATATACGCTTACGTAATAAGCCTTTTTATGTTCTTGGTGATTTTAATTGTAACTTTTTATTTAAAAATAAGATGGAACAAATAATCAAAAACACAAAATTGACTCAATTAATTGACAAGCCTACAAGAACCACATCCCACTCTTCTACTTTATTGGACATTATTGTAACAAATACTCCTGCCTTAGCTCTTCATCATGACGTGATTGCTTGTCCCATTGCTGACCATGATCTTATAACTGTCACGTTGGACATCACTAAACCCAAGAGGCAACCTAAAATCAAAACTTTCCGTCAACTAAAATACTACTCACAAGAAATAGTATGCAATTTATTAATAGCTGAAGGTTAGACATTAGATAAAATCTACACAACTGATAATGTTGATACTCAGGTTCAGATACTTAATGAAGTTTTCTTGAAATGTTTAGATTTATGCGCACCCTTAGTGACACAAGAAGTAAGGAGGCCCTTCGCTCCCTGGATCACTGAGGAGCTGAAAAGTTTGATACAACAAAAGAATAATGTTCTGAAAGATTTGAAAAAAGACAGAAGCAACATTAACTTAGAAACTAATAATAAAAACCTAAAAAGACAAGTCCGAGGACTGATTCACTTTTCTAAATCCGACCACTATAACAGAAAACTAGAGAATAATAAAGGCAACAGTAAGGCCACGTGGAAGACTATAAGAGAACTGATTCCTAATAACAAAAATAATGCTAAGCCGCTAGTTAACAATGATGATAGGAGAACATGAAACATACATCTAATCATTTCAACACTTTTTTTGCTAATGTCGGTAGGGACACGTTTGATAGCTCCCAGAGAAATCTTGAAGATTCACATGAAATACTACATCCAGTACACACAGACTCACACGATGATATAAATCCAATCTGCTTGTTCCGACCTGAACCCACTAACTGGCAAACAATAACTCTCACCATAAAACACATGAATAACAGTGACTCGTGTGGATCAGATGGCATCCCACATAGATTCCTAAAAGCCTCCCTTCTTGCTATCATCTCACATTTGACTTGTATCATAAACACATCAATAGTAACAGGAGTTTTCCCCACAGTTTGGAAACACTCAATAGTAACACCCATTCTTAAGTCTGGTAACGTCAATGAACCATGTAATTACCGTCCCATATCACTCCTTCCCGTTCTTTCTAAAGTACTAGAAAAAATAATATCATCTCAGCTAACTCAACATCTCGAAACAAATAACTTGCTTAGCAAAACCCAGCATGGCTTCAGGTCAAACTTATCAACCACCTCTGCTCTATTAACATTAACTAATAACTTATATACAAACATGGACAATAAGAAAGTTTCTCTAGTCACTCTCTGTGACTTGTCAAAAGCATTTGATAGCGTTAGTCATACAATTCTACTACATAAGTGCCTCAAGTTAAATATTGATTCTTTCTGGTTCCGCAGCTACCTCAGTGACAGGACACAATCGGTGCGCATAAACAATACTATGTCGGAATAAACAAATGTTTCTTATGGTGTGTCTCAAGGGTCAGTACTTGGTCCCAACTTGTTTACTATATATGTAAACGATCTTTCGTGTTTTTTATCAAATTGTGAAATAATTCAATATGCCGATGACACCCAGTTTATTCACACAGGTAATATAGACGACCTAAATGATTTGATAAACAAAAGTGAAAAGACTGTAAAATTAGCTAGAACATATTTTAACAAGAATGGTTTAATGCTAAATTCCAAAAAGACACAATGTATGTTCATAGGGACAAGGGGGCTTCTATCAAAGATTCCACCTGACACTCACATGCTGGTGGACGGCAACGTAATTACCCCAAGAACATCCGTAAAGAACCTGGGTGTACACTTTGATAACCACTTACTGTTTGATACGCACATCACTGAAATAAGCAAGAATGTATATGGAACACTAATGTATGTAAATAGAATAAGGGATTGTTTTAACAAAAACACAAAAATATCAGCCATACAATCATTAGTCATGAGCATCATAAACTACGGTATTGGCATCTGGGGAACAACCAATTCCACTCAAATCGAACGAGTGCAAAAATTGCAAAATTTTGCCGCCAAAGTTGCTCTTGGAGGAGCTGCCAAAAGTGAACATGTCACTCCTTTCTTGAAAGAGTTGGGATGGCTAAAAATCAATCAAAAACACAAACTTGAGGGTAGCAAAAATAATATACAACTTGAAAAATAAAAATCTTCCCAATTGGTTGTTCCCATTAGCTACAGTAAGTGACATGCGTGCCCACAGTGTGAACACTAGGCAGACAGAACAGCTGCATGTACCCCGGTGTAACACCTGCTTGGGCACCAAGTCCTTCCAAGTGGCTGCACCCACCCTCTGGAACAGCCTCCCTAATGATGTCAAACACGCCACCTCCCTAACCACTTTCAAAACGCGTCTAAAAAAACACCTATTAAGTAAACAATTTCAGCTATAAATACTCCACGTCAAGTTCCTTTGATTTATATATGCATTTTACTACATTTGTGTCTGTGATTTTACTTAGTTTTATTCGACCATGATATGCCTGCTATATATTAATATTTTATTGCTTCACTATTTTATTAGCCTTTTATAGATTTTATTATTTTATTTCATTGTATATTTAGTACGTTTTACTGAGTAACCATATATTTCGTTTCCTTGTTTCTGTATAATCTTATCATATATCACTTTTTATCTGTCTTCTGTATATTTTATTATCTTATTTTATTACTAGATTTAGTACATTTTACTCAATAACTTGTTATTTCGTTTCTTTGATTTAGCTTAGTTTTATCATATTTTTGCTAAACGTAAACGTATGTACATGTAAAGAATAACCATTGTAATAATGGAATAAAATTCTGATTCTGATTCCTCTACTCTCCCCTCCTCTCACCTGCTCTCCTCTCTCCTCCTCTCCCCTCATCTCTTCTCCCATCCTCTCACCTCATCTCACTTCCTCTCTTCTCACCTCCTCGCACATCCTTTCCACTAACCTTCTCTCCTCTCACCTCACATCACCTCCTCTCATCTCATTCTCCTCACACTCTTACCTCCTTTCTACTCACCTCCTTTCAACTCCTCTCCTTTCACCTCCTCTCACTTCCTTTCATCTCGTCTCATCTCCTCTCACTTATTCTCCTCTTTTCTCCTCTCACCTCCTCTCCACTCTTCTCTTCTCCTCTACTCTCCTTTCACCTCCTATCCTCTCCTTTTCTCTCACCTGCTCTCCTATCCTCTCCTCTCACCTCCTCTCACCGTCTCTCACCTCATCTTTTCTTACCTCCAGTCATCTCATCTCTTCTTACCTCCTTTCATCTCCTCTTCCCTCACTTCCTCTCACATTTCTCCTCTAACCTCCTCTCACTTCCTGTCCTCTCCTTTCACCTCACCTCTTCTCCTCTCCTCTCCTCTCCTCTCCTCTCCTTTCCTCTCATCTCTTATCCTCTCCTCTTTTCTCACCTCTTCTTCTATCCTCTAACCTCTTTTCCTCTCCTCTCCTCTCTTATCGCTTCTCGGCCTTTTGGCTAAGATCAAAGTGTAGTATCTGTTCTTATCAGCTTAATATCTGATACGATCCCCATGTGGGATCTATTCAAGCGCGTGCGGAAGATAGCAGGAAAGTTCTCTCCAGGCTCGCCTCCGGTCCTCCATGTCAACGGGGATAAGGTATCTAACAGCCAGGCGGTAGCCAACACACTCGCTGAGACTTTTTCTATGGTGTCCAGCCGGGCCTCGAGATCTCCAGCAGTGCGTCGCCAGTTTGAGGCAGACGAGGCTCGCCAACTAGACTTTTCATCTCGTGGGGGTGAAAACTACAATGTCCCTTACTCTCCACCGGAACTGCGTTCAGCTTTATCTTCCTGTAAGGACTCTTCCCCAGGGGCGGATAACATTACATATTCAATGATCCGTCACCTAAATTCTGGATCACTGTCCTTCCTCCTAGGATTATTTAATAGGATGTGGAGTGACGGATACGTACCACCCTCCTGGAAGTCTGCTATAATCATACCAATCCCCAAGCCTGGAAAAGACGCCTCACTCCCCCTTAGCTATCGACCCATTGCCCTTACCGTTTGCATGATTAAAATTTTCGAGAAGATGATTAACACTCGTCTAGTCTGGTTCCTTGAGAAGGGTGGCCATCTTTCGGCAGTACAGTGTGGTTTTCGTCGATCTCGCTCTACTCTAGACGCTCTTCTGCGATTAGAAAAAACTATCTGCCAAGCTTTTGCTTGCAGGCAGCGGGTTGTGAGCGTCTTTTTCGACCTTGAAAAGGCATACGACACCACCTGGAGGTATGGCATTCTACGAGCTCTCCATACGGTTGGACTCAGGGGTCACCTCCCTCTGTTCCTCCGGTCTTTTTTACAGGACCGTACTTTTAGGGTGAGGGTGGGCACTGCTCTTTCTAGCTCTTTTGAGCAAGAAGAAGGAGTCCCACAAGGTAGTGTCCTCAGTGTCACTCTATTCAGCGTTGCCATCAATAGCATCACCGAGTGCGTCCACCGGGACTTTCGATGCACGCTATACGCGGATGACTTTTCCCTCTCCTACGCTTCCACTCGTCTCGATGTGGCCGAGCGACACATCCAGTTGGCTCTTGGCCGGGTCACCCGTTGGGCCGATAGTCATGGTTTTAACTTTTCCCCCACAAAGACGGTTGCTATGCTTTTCTCTCGAAGCAGAGGTGATTTTAGGGATCCAGACCTATACCTCTATGGCAGGAGACTGCCAGTAGTTGAAACGACTCGATTCTTGGGCTTAATATTTGACAGACGCCTTACATGGTTGCCACACCTGCGGGACCTGAAAGCGGCTTGCCAGCGACGGATGTCCTTGCTCCGTTTTCTTTCCCATGTGTCTTGGGGAGCTGACCGCACCATTCTCCTCCGTTTATATCACTGTTTCGTTCTGTCCAAGTTAGATTACGGTTCCCAAGTCTACGCCTCAGCCACATCCCCTCGCCTTCGTACTCTCGACTCTGTACATCACGGTGGAATCAGACTGGCGACGGGCGCCTTTCGGTCTTGTCCAATCCCCAGTCTACTCGTAGATGCAGGAGTGTTACCCCTCGACCTTCACCGTCAGACTCAGATGGCACGTTTGTGGTTCAGATGCCAAAGTCTCTATGGTGATCCCACTTACAGTGCTGTGACGGACACTTCACGGGACGCCACTTACACCCAGCACCCGCACTTCCCAAAGCCTTTTGGCTTTCGGGCTCGTGGCGTGATTGAAGAGTTGTCCCTTCCTCGCCCTGCCATAGCTGTCCCACGATTATTGCCTGTCCCGCCGTGGAGGCGGCTGGCAGTATCGTATTGCCGTTACATGCCGGCTAACAAGAGTGCTATGTCGGAGCATGCTGCGAGGACTTTGTTCACCGATCATGCCTCCGTACATGAGGGTTGCACGCCCATTTTTACTGACGGCTCCAAATCCGATGCAGGCGTCGGATTTGGAGCGGTCTTCCCTGATTTTACCCGGTGCGGCAGTCTACCCCCCTGTACATCAATTTTTACCGCAGAGCTGTGGGCCATTTTAGTAGCGATAAAATCTCTTTTTACCTTGAATGTTGGAGGTTTTGTTATTTTTTCCGACTCCAGAGCAGCTTTGTCAGCCCTTGAGGATTTTAATAACGTACATCCAATAGTCTCAGAAATTTTCAACTGGCTCGTACTAGCAGCCCGTCGTGGGCACAGAATTACTTTTTGTTGGGTACCAGCCCATGTCTCTGTTAAAGGGAACGAGAAGGCAGATGAGCTAGCTAAGACTGGCGCCTCACGTCAAGTCACTACCTGCCCCGTCCCTCACAGAGACCTGTTTCCCACAATTCGAGCTGCTATTGTTCTAGTTTGGCAAGAGAGATGGAATGCCAATAGAGCTACCTCCAAGATGGGTGCAATTACCGCAAGGGCTGTGAGCCCCTGGTCTTATGCGCACGTCCGAGGCCGCTGCCGTGAGACAGCATTGGCCCGTCTACGGACGGGCCATACCCGCCTCACCCATGGTTTCCTCATGTCCCGGGGAGTTGAGCCCTATTGTGATGATTGCTTAGTTCCCCTGACTGTGCGGCACTTGCTGGTCGAGTGCCCCAGTCTGAGGGAACTGCGAGAGCAGTACCTCGCCCAGTGTCGGAGCAGAGATGGGAGTTTCTCTCTCTCTCTGGTGCTGGGGGAGGAGGCACTCTCCCCGGGACATGAAGTATTAAAATTCCTACAGGAAAGTGGCTTTCTCCACCTCCTGTAGATTTATTTTTCTTTTTAAGTAGTATTTATGTAGCTTTTTAATTTTTAGTTTTTTAAGTACGGTGCCAAATGACCTCGATGTTGCGGCACCATGATCTATTGTCACCAATCAATCAATCAATCAATCCTCTCCTCTCACTTCCTCTTCTCTCCTCTCCTCTCTTCTGCCCTCATTTCACATCCTATCCTCTCATATCCTCTCCTCTCACCTCCTCTCATCTCTCTCCTCTCACCTCTCTCATTCCTCTCTGCTCTCTCATATCCCTCCTCTATCCTCCTATCTCTCACCTCCTCTCACCTCTTTTGCTACTCACTCTCTTACTTCCTCTCCATCATATCTCTCTCTCATCCTCTTTTCCTCTCCTCTCCTCTCACTTCCTCTTCTCTCCTCTCCTCTCTTCTGCCCTCATTTCACATCCTATCCTCTCATATCCTCTCCTCTCACCTCCACTCATCTCCTCTCCTCTCACCTCTTCTCAATTCCTCTCTGCTCCTCTCATATCCTCTCCTCTATCCTCCTATTCTCTCACCTCCTCTCACCTCTTTTGCTCTCACCTCTTCTTACTTCCTCTCCTATCATATCCTCTCCTCTCACCTCCTTTCTTCTCTTCTCACCTTCTCTCCTCTCACCTCTCTTCTTCCATCTTCTCACCAACTCTCCTCTCACCTCCTCTCATCTCCCCTCATCTTTTCTCAACTCCTTTCACCTCCTCTCACCACCTCTCCACTCACCTCCTCTCTTCTCACCTCCTCTCCGTTCACCTATTCTCAATCACCTCCTTTCACTTCCTCTCCTCTCACCTCTCTCACCTCCTCCCACCTCTTCCCACCTCCTCTCACCTCCTCTCCTATCACCTCCCCACACATCCTTTCCTCTCACCTCTTTTCACCTCCTCTCCTCTCTACTCCTCTCCTCTCTCATCCTCTCTTCCCACATCCTCTCCTTAACCTTCTCTCCTTTCCTCTCCTCTCACATCCTCTTCTCTTCTCTCACCTCTTCTCCTCTCCTTACCTCTTACCTCCTCGCCTCTCTTCTCCTCTCACCTCCTCTCTTCTCCACTCCACTGACCTCATCTCACCTCCGCTCACTTCATCTCCTCTCACCTCCTCTTTTCTCACCTCGTCTCTCTTATTCCTCTTTCAACTCCTCTCTCCTATTCTCCTCTAACCTCCTTTCCTCTCCCCTCCTCCCCTAAAATCACCTAATCTCTTCTCTCCTCCTCCCAACTCCTCTCATCTCCCCTTCTCGCACCTCCTCTCCTCGCACCTCCTCTCCTCTCACTTCCTCTCACCTCACCATCTTTCACCTCCTTTCCTCTCTCCTCCTAATACATCCTCTCCTCTCACCTACTCTCCTCTCACCGCCTCTTCTCTCACCACCTCCCCTCTCACCTCCTCTCCTCTAATCTCCTCACCTTTCAAATCATATACTCTCACCTACTCTACTCTCACCTCCTCTCCTCTCACATCCTCTCCTATTCCCTCCTCTTACCTCCTCTCCTCTCCCAACCTCTCTTCTCAACTCCACTCACCTCGTCACCTCTCACCTCTCCTCTCCTCTCCTCTTCTCTCATCTCACCAACTATCTTCTCCACTCCTATCACCTAATCTCCTCTGCGTTCATCTCAACTCCTCTCCTCCTCTCCTCTAACCTCCTCTCCCTCTCCTCTCCCCACCTCCCCTCCAAGCAGCTACTCTCTTCCCACCTCCTCTCAACTCCTCTCCTCTCACCTCCTCACACCTCCTCTCTTCCTCTCCTCTCACCTCCTTTCATCTCTCCTCCTCTCACCTCCTCTCTTTTCACATCCTCTCCTCTCACTTTCTCTCTCCCATAACCTCCTCTCACTTCCTCTCACAAATTCTTCTCTTCTCTCCTCTCCTCTTCTCTTTCCTCTTCTCCTCTCCTCTCTTCTCATCTCCTTTCCTCTCAACTCCTTTCCTCACCTCTACTTGCACCTCCTCTTTTTTCACCTCATCTCATCTAAACTCCTCTCCTCTCTTCTTCTCTCGACTTTTTTCACCTCCTCTTCTCTGCCCTCCTCTCACCTCCTCTCTTTTCACCTCCTCTCCTCTCACCTCCTCTCCTCTCACCTCACATCATCTCACTTACTCTCCTCTCACCTCACATCCTCTCACATCCTCTCATCTATTCTACTCTCCCCTCCTCCCACCTCCTCTCAGCTCCTCTTCTCTCACTTCCTCTCCTCTCCTCTCCTCTCACCTCCTTTCCTCTCATCTCTTCTCCTCTCAACTTCTCTACTCTCACCACCTCTCCTCTCACCTCCTCTCCTCTGTAGTCTTCTCAATTCCTCTCCCCTCACATCCTCTCACCTCCTCTCCTCTCCTCTCACCTCTTTTCCTCTCTACTCACCTCTTCTCCTCTCCTCTATTCTCCACTCACCTCTTCTCCTATCCTCTCACCTCTTTTTCTCTCCTCTTCTCTGTTTTCCTCTCACCTCATCTCCTCTGCCCTCATCTCACATCCTCCCCTTTCATATCCTCTCTTCTAACCTCGTCTCATCTCCTCTCCTGTCACCTAACTTCCTCTCCTCTCTGCTCCTCTCATATCCTCTCCTCTCTCCTGTTCTTCTCTCCTCTCCTCTCACCTCTTCTCACTTCCTCTTCTTTCAGCTTCATACATATTCTCTCCTTTCACCTCCTCTCCTTTCAACTCACCTCCTCTCACCTCACCTCATCTCACATCCTTTCCTCCCATATCCTCCAATCTCACGTCCTCTCTTCTCACCTCCTCTCCTCTCCTCTCCCCTCCTATCACCTCCTCTTCTCTCCTCTCCTCTCCTCTCCTCTCCTCTCTTCTCCTCTCCTCTCCTATCCTCTCACATCCGCTCACTTCCTCTCTTCTCACCTCTCCTTTCCCATCTTCTCACCTCCTCTCATCTCACCTCTCCTCTCCCATCTTCTGACCTCATCTCCCCTCCTCTCACCTCCTCTTTCCTCAATTCCTCTGACCTCCTCAACACTCACCTTCTCTCCTTTCACCTCCTCTCATCTCACCTCCTCTCCTCTCACCTCCTCTCCTCTCACCTCCTCTCCTTCCACCTCCTCTCTTCTCACCTCACCTCCTCTCACCTCCTCTCCTTTCAGTTCCTCTCCTCTCATCTACTCTACTCTCACCCCATCCCACTTCCTGTCAGCTCCTCTCACTTCCTCTCCTCTCATCTCTTCTACTCTCACCTCCTCTAACAACCTCTCCTTTCACCTACTCTAACAACCTCTCCTCTCACCTACTCTCACCTCCTCTCCCCTCACATCCTCTCACCTCCTCTAACCTCCTCTCCTATCACCTTCTCTCACCTCCTCACATTTCCTTTCCTCTCACCTCCTTTCCTCTCACCTTTTTTCGCCTCCTCTCCTCTCACATCCTCTCTTCCCACATCCTCTCCTCTCACCTCCTCTCGTCTCAAATCCTTTTCTCTCCTCTCACCTCTCCTTACCTCTTACCTCCTTTCCTCTCCTCTCCTCTCACCTCCTCTCTTCTCCACTTCTCTCACCACCTCTCCTCTGACCTCATCTCACCTCCTCTCCTTTCATCTCCTCTCCTCTCTCCTCCTCTCATATCTTTTCCTTTCACATCTTCTCACCTCTTCTCACTTCCTCTTCTCTCCCCTCCTCTCAAATCCTCTTCTCTCACTTCCTCTCTCTTATTCTCCTCTCACCTCATCTCTCCTGTTTTCCTCTCACATCATCTCGTCTCCTCTCCTCTCATAGGAGGGTGTTAGTTAGTGGTAGTTAGTGTAGAGTAGTTATATTAAACAGCCTTCGCAGGGACTCTAGGATCTGTTGCTGTTTGTGTTCCCTTGTATTCCTCTCATCGCCTCTCCTCTCATCGCCTCTCCTCTCACCTCCTCCCCTCTCACCTCCTCTCCTCTCCCCTCCTCCCCTCTCACCTCCTCTCCTATAATCTCCTCACCTCTCTTCTCACCTTCTCTCACCTACTCTCCTCTCACATCCACTCCTCTCACTTCCTATCACCTCACCTCCTCTCCTCTCCCCTCCTTATATCTCCCTTCATGTCACCTCCTCTCCTGTCCCCTTCACTCACCACCTCTCATCTCACCTCATCTCCTCTCCTCAAACCGCCTTTTACTTCCTCTCCTCTCACCGCCTTTTACCTCTTCTTCTCTCATCTCCTCTCACCTCCTCTCACCTCCTCTCATCGCCTTTTATCTCCTCTTCTTTCACCGACTTAAAGAACTAAACTTATTCAGCCTAGAAAAACGAAGGATGCGAGGGGATTTAATTGAAATGTTCAAGATAATCAAAGGATTCGATAATATCAATACAGAAGACTACATTACTTTTGATCGATCAAATATAACAAGAAGACGTCATTCTTTTAAGGTTACTGGTAAAAGATTCACATCAAACGAAGCCAAGCACTTCTTTTTCAATCGGACCGTGAACATTTGGAACTCCCTGCCCATCAATGTCGTCGACAGTAAAACAATTACTACGTTCAAAAATAGACTTGACAAATATTTAGAAGCCAATCCCACAACTAAAATACTATCCGTTAACATAGCAAACTTTGAGTATGTTCATCCTGATGTACCTAACTTACGAAATGTCGATTCAAAAGACGTCGCTAGTGGCCTGACATCGCTTGCCAGGAAGTAGTGGTAGCAGTAGTGGTAGTGACAGTAGTGATAGTCTAGTCTTGGTTGGTCTTCCTTTCCCTGCCAGCCATGGCTGGGGAGAGAAGCCTTCACCCTTACTATCTTGTATCCTTCACTCTAGATTAGATAGTGTACTCACAAACAGCCTCGTAAGGGCCAGCAGGCCTGTTGCTGTTTGTTCTTCCTATGTGTTCTTGTGTTCCTCTATACTCCTCTCCTCTGCAATCCTCTCGCCTCCTCTCCTCTCGCCTCCTTTGACCTCCTCTAACCTCCTCTCACTTCCTCTCCTCTCCTCACACCTCACCTCTCACCTCACCTCACCTCTCACCTCCACTCCTCAAATCTCTTCTCTTCTCACCTCCACTCACCTCCTCTCCTCTCATACCTTCTTTCACCTCCTCTCCTCTCACCTCTTCTCCTCCTCTCACCTCTTCTCCTCTCCTCTCACCTCATCTCTTCTCACCTCCTCTCCTTTCACCTCTCCTGTAACTTCTCCTCTCACCTCCTCTCATCACCTCTCCTCTCACCTTCTCTTACCTTCTCTCACCTCCTTTCCCCTCACCTCCTTTCCTCTCCTCTCACCTACTCTCACTTCCTCTCCTCTCACCTACTCTCCTCTTCTCTCACCTCCTCTCCTCTCCTTTTCTCTCATCTACTCTAACTTCCTCTCTTCTCACCTCCTCGCACCTCTTCTCCTCACCTTTCCTCTCACCTCCTCTCCTTTCACCTCCTCTCCTTTCACCTCTCCTTTCACCACCTCTCCTTTCACCTCCTCTCCTTTCACCTCCTCTCCCCTCACCTCCTCTCACCAACTCTCCTCTCCTCTCACCTCCACTCCTCCCAATTCCTCCCACCTCTTCTCCTCTCACCTACTCTCTTCTCACCTCCTCTCCTCTAATCTACTCTCCTCTCACTTCCTCCTACCACCTCTCACCTCTTCTCCTCTTACTTCCTGTCACCTCTTCTTCTCTCCTCTCCTCTCTTCTCCCCTCCTTTCACCTCCTCTCCTTTCACCTCTCCTTTCACCTCCTCTCCTTTCACCTCCTCTCCCCTCACCTCCTCTCCATTCACCTCCTCTCACCAACTCTCCTCTCCTCTCACCTCCACTCCTCCCAACTCCTCTCACCTCCACTCCTCCCAACTCCTCCCACCTCTTCTCCTCTCACCTACTCTCTTCT
The DNA here is from genome assembly GCA_029783475.1 of Metacarcinus magister. Lineage (NCBI taxonomy): Eukaryota > Metazoa > Arthropoda > Malacostraca > Decapoda > Cancridae > Metacarcinus > Metacarcinus magister. Next base: position 73,956 of record JAPQNM010000481.1, read on the forward strand.
CACCTCCTCTCCTCTAATCTACTCTCCTCTCACTTCCTCCTACCACCTCTCACCTCTTCTCCTCTTACCTCCTGTCACCTCTTCTTCTCTCCTCTCCTCTCTTCTCCCCTCCTCTCCTCTGTACTCCTCTCACTTCCTCTCCTCTCACCTCCTCTCCTCTCACTTACTCTCCGTATTTTCGAAAATAAATAATAAAAAGTCATATTAAAACGTCATAATTCACTCGTTCGACCCCATCTTGAATACTGCGTACAGTTTTGGTCCTCATATTACAGAAAGGACATTGACAAACTGGAAAGAGTCCAGCGATGAATAACAAAAATTATTCCAAGACTGAAAAATAAAACTTATGAAGAAAGATTTATAGAATTAAACTTATTTAACCTAGAAAAACGAAGGATGCGAGGGGATTTAATTGAAATGTTCAAGATAATCAAAGGATTCGATAATATCAATGCAGAAGATTACCTTACTGTTGATCGATCAAATATAACAAGAAGACGTCACAGTTTTAAGATTACTGATAACAGATTCTCATCAAACGAAGCCAAGCACTTTTTTTTCAATCGGGTCGTTAACGTTTGAAACTCCCTGCCCGCCAATGTCATTGACAATAAAACAATTACTACGTTCAAAAACAGATTTGACAAATATTTAGAAGCCAATCCACAGCTAAAATACTATCCGTTAATGTAGCAAACTTGAGTAAATTCTTCCTGATGTACCTATCTTACGAAATGTCGATTCTGAAGACGTCAGTAGTGGTAGGCTTGTCTTTACTGTAAAAAAAAAATCCATGCAATTTTTCCATATTGCATGGTTCCTCTTCTTTTCTGACAGCCGTTGCAGGTTGGAGAAGCCTTCACCCTTACTATCCTGTATCCTTCACTTTAGATTAGATGGTGTAGTCTCTATCACAAACAGCCTCGTAAGGGCCAACAGGCCTGTTGCTGTTTGTTCTTCCTATGTGTTCCTATGTGTTCCTCTCACCTCCTCTCATTTCCTCTCCTTTCACCTCCTCTCCTCTCACCTACCCTGGTCTCACCTCCTCTCCTCTCCCCTCCTTATATCTCCCTTCATGTCACCTCCTCTCCTGTCCCCTCCACTCACCACTTCTACTCTCATCTCCTCTCCTCTCCTCTCACCGCCTTTTACATCCTCTTCTCTCATCTCCTCTCACATTCTCTCCTATCACCTCCTCTCCCCTCCTCTTCTCTCACCTCCTCTATACTCCTCTCCTCTGCAATCCTCTCACCTCCTTTCCTCTCGCCTCCTTTGACCTCCTCTAACCTCCTCTCACTTCCTCTCCTCTCCTCACACCTCACCTCTCACCTCACCTCACTTCTCACCTCCACTCCTCAAATCTCCTCTCTTCTCACCTCCACTCACCTCCTCTCCTCTCATACCTTCTTTCACCTCCTTTCCTCTCACTTCCTCTCCTCCTCTCACCTCTTCTCCTCTCCTCTCCTCTCACCTCCTCTTCTATCACCTCTTCTCACCTCCTCTCCTCTCACTAGTCCTCTCACCACCTCTCCTCTCACCTTCTCTCACCTCCTCTCACCTCTATTCCTCTCACCTTCTCTCACCTCCTCTCACCTCTATTCCCCTCACCTCCTCTCCTCTCCTCTCCTCTCACCTACTATCACTTCCTCTCCTCTCCTCTCCTCTCATCTACTCTCACTTCCTCTCTTCTCTCCTCCTCGCACCTTATCTCCTCTTCTCCTCACCTCTCCTCTCACCTCCTCTCCTTCCACCTCCTCCCACCTCCTCTCCTCTCACCTCCTCTCTTCTCGCCTCCTTTCCTCCTCTCACCTCCTCTCCTCTAGTCTACTCTCCTCTCACTTCCTCCTACCACCTCTCACCTCTTCTTCTTTTACCTCTCGTCACCTCTTCTCCTCTCCTCTCACTTCCTCTTCTCTCCTCTCCTCTCTTCTCCCCTCCTCTCACCTCCTCTCCTCTGCACTCCTCTCACTTCCTCTCCTCTCACCTCCTCTCCTTTCACCTCTTCTCACCTCCTCACCTCTCTCCTTTTCTCACCTCCCCTCCTTTCACGTCCTCTCACCTCCTCTACTCTCCTCTCCTCTCAACTCCTCTCCAATCATCTCCTTTCACCTCCTCTCCTCTCCCCTCCTTTCACCTTCTCTTGTGTCCCCGCTTCTCACCAACTCTTCTCTCCCCTCTTCTCACGTCCTCTCTTCTCACCTCTTCTGCTCTCATCTCCTCCCATCTCCTCTCCTCTCCTCTCACCGCCTCTCACCTCCTTTCTTCTCAACTCCTCTCCCCTCCTCACCTCTCACCTCCTCTCCTCTCACCTCCTCTCCTCTCACCTCCTCCCTGTACTTTTGAAAATAAATAACAAAAAGTCATATTAAAACGTCATAATTCACTAGTACGACCCCATCTTGAATACTGCGTACAGTTTTGGTCCTCATATTACAGAAAGGACATTGACAAACTGGAAAGAGTCCAGCGATGAATAACAAAAATTATTCCAAGACTGAAAAATAAAACATATGAAGAAAGACTTAAAGAACTAAACTTATTCAACCTAGAAAAACGAAGGATGCGATGGGGATTTAATTGAAATGTTCAAGATAATCAAAGGATTCGATAATATCAATGCAGAAGATTACCTTACTGTTGATTGATCAGATATAACAAGAAGACGTCACAGTTTTAAGATTACTGATAACAGATTCTCATCAAACGAAGCCAAGCACTTCTTTTTCAATCGGGTCGTTAACGTTTGGAACTCCCTGCCCGCCAATGTCGTCAACAGAAAAACAATTACTATGTTCTAAAACAGACTTGACAAATATTTAGAAGCCAATCCACAACTAAAATACTATCCGTTAATGTAGCAAACTTGAGTAAGTTCTACCTGATGTACCAATCTTACGAAATGTAGATTCTGAAGACGTCGCTAGTGGCCTGACATCACTTACCAGGAAGTAGTGGTAGTATACTCTATACAAAAATCGAAGGCGGAGGATGCCCCTCCTACTGGGGTAAGAGGCTGGCCATCACCACACTGTGCTAGATGATTGGTTAACAGTGACAGGCTGAGTGTCGTGAAAAAATAGACACCTGATATCACTTCATTGTTTCCTTAATATTTCCTTGTATGAAGTCTTATACTTCAAAAAAGAGACTAAAATGTCATCGTGAATAAATTTGCTAACAATAAGTGCCAAAAAATATCAGTATAATGCGATCTGGAAGGCAATAATGAGTGATGGAAAACAAAAGTTGTAAATAAACGGGACATGGTACAGCGCCCGGTCACCAAAAGGATGGAGGATTATAAGGCTTGACCTCTGGTCTCAAGGGAGGGGGGGAGGGAGGGGGAGGGACGGAGAGAGGGAGAGAGAAAGAGAGAGTGAGAGAGAGAGAGAGAGAGAGAGAGAGAGAGAGAGAGAGAGAGAGAGAGAGAGAGAGAGAGAGAGAGAGAGAGAGAGAAAGAGGCTAATGAGAATGAAGGAAGAAGAAATATAATTTAAGTAATTTATTATATATCATATATAATTACATTTACTGAAATAATCATGAAAAATATTATAAATATTATTGTCTATTTTCCTAAAAAAAAAATATATATATATCAGTGTAAACCAACCGCTAAGGAAAGAATTTGTCAGGTCACCAGTCAGGGATTACTGGGAAGGACTAGATCTAATGAGGTTGTGGGCCGCCTTTATATGGCGATAGGACCCACGTCCTATGTATGTGTAAGTGTATGTGTGTGCACCGCACTTACTTACATATCCTTCCTACACCCTCACTATCACCATAATGATGAATAAATAATATAATAATAATAATAATAATAATAATAATAATAATAATAATAATAATAATAATAATAATAATAATGAATAAGAGGTGATGGTAACGGTGTGGTATCAGAATCACATGGCACAGCGATCACGAGTCTAGCGCGTGATCTTCCAGACCATGGTGAATGACACACACACATGATGTAACAGTGCTGGTGTCGGAAATCAAAACACTCAGCAACACAATAAGAACATAACACATGCAGGGACTCTAGGGTCTGTTGCTGTTTGTGTTCCCTTCCCTTCCCTGGTAAGAGTAAGCATCAGTGACTACGTGAGGTTATGTTAGGGGCGATGCCAAATGTATCACTAAACCAGACCAAATACCATACACACTCGCTAATACTATATACTATACTACTAAACTCTATTCAAAAATCGCAGGCGGACGATGCCCCGCCTTTCCTGCCCCCTTCACCCTGAGAATGGCTGCTGAAATGATGGGTGGAGCGTCATTAGTTTGGATTCATTTTGGTGATCAGTATATATATATGTATATCTATATATATATATATATATATATATATATATATATATATATATATATATATATATATATATGTATATATAGTGTGTGTGTGTGTGTGTGTGTGTGTGTGTGTGTGTGTGTGTGTGTGTGTGTGTGTGTGTGTGTGTGTGTGTGTGTGTGTGTGTGTGGCAATACCTAATGAAAACATATAACTATACATATACTTATGGTATTAAAATTTTGATCTCTCTCTCTCTCTCTCTCTCTCTCTCTCTCTCTCTCTCTCTCTCTCTCTCTCTCTCTCTCTCTCTCTCTCTCTCTCTCTCTCTCTCTCTCTCTCTCTCTCTCTCTCTCTCTCTCTCTCTCTCTGGGGGTAAGAGGGGGAAGGAAGGAGTTAAGGAGTGATAGGGGTAAGCCTGTCTATCACACACACACACACACACACACACACACACACACACACACACACACACACACACACACACACACACACACACACACACTATATATATATATATATATATATATATATATATATATATATATATATATATATATATATATACACACACACATATATATATATATATATATATATATATATATATATATATATATATATATATATATATATTATCTTTATCTATTAAATTGTTGTAAGAATTTTCCTCACCCCCGCAACACCACCACCATGACCATAATGATGAATAAATACTATAATAATAATAATGAATATGAGGTGATGGTAACGGGAATAATGAAAGTATTTCTTGTATCTCGTATTTTTTTCTATATATTTTTTTAATGTTTGATATTATAGTAATGATGAGTCCAGATTCGTGTTCAGTATGACCGAAAACCTTTATGTACAAAATTTTCATGAAATTCCGAGGTGTGGAAATTTGCATGAAATTTCCTAGGGTACCAGCTAAGATTTTTTGGCAGAAATCATGTATTTTGAAATAACTCGAAAACTATGAGGTTTACGTAAAAAGAATATAGAATATAAAAGAAAGAGCAGGACAGGGGGAGGGGGGGCTGGGACAGAGGATTAAGGAGGTAGAAGGGGAAGAGGGAAGAGGAAGGGGGAAGGGGAAGGGGGGAGGGGTAAGGGGTTAATGGGGAGAATGGGTGAGACTAAAAAGACACAATGTATGTTCATAGGGACACGGGAACTCCTATCAAAGATTCCACCTGACACTGACATGCTGGTGGACGGCAACGTGATTACCTCAAGAACATCCATAAAGAACCTGGGTGTACACTTTGATAATCATTTACTCTTTGATACGCACATCATCAAAATAAGCAAGAAACTATATGGAACAATAATGTATGTTAATAGAATAAGGGATTGTTTTAACAAAAACACATGAATATCAGTTATACAATCATTAGTCATGAGCATTATAAAGTACAGCATTGGCATCTGGGGAACAACCAATTCCACTCAAATTGAACGATTGCAAAAATTGCAAAATTTTGCTGCCAAAGTTCCTTTTGGAGGAGCTGCCAAAAGTGAACATGTCACTCTTTTCTTGAAAAAGTTGGGATTGCTAAAAATCAATCAAAAACCCTAATATATCTCTACATTTGCACTCACTGCTCTCCCTTTTAATCACATTTTTTCCTTCTATTACTGTATTTTCTATTTAGTTCAGGATATGACTTCCTGCATTATGATTATCTGCATAATAATTAATCCTATTCTTCGACCACATTCCACAGCCTCCCAACATTAGTTATATTCCCACGGCACACCTCAGAGGAGAGAATAGACAGTCATTCACTTGTGTTCTGAGACTTTCCCGTCACATTGCATCACTTCCATTTATGTCCATTAACAGAACTTTCCCAGAATTACCGTGTCTCACTTTGTGTTGGATTGGGGTTTATTCTATATAGTAGCGTTTTCTCTCCTTTACTCCTCAGTGAGTCTTGTGTCTTGGCCTCTTCATTCTAAATAACTTCTCTTTCTCTTTTTAAGTCTAGCGTTATTTTGCATCTCACCACCCTGTGGTCACTTGACTTTATTTTATTTATGTCATGGAGTACAGCCCCCTCACCTGGATGAGTAGTGCCCAGAGCCACCTCTCTTTTCATTATAAAAAATATCAACATTATACCTTTGCATAGTATTCTATGCAAGGATTTAATGTTGATATTTCTTTGCAAATTGGATCCTTTCTTCCTTTGTGAGTCCTTCATTAGTGACTCTTTGGTACTCAAGGTCACGATGGAGTGTATCACAGACTTTACAAAGGGAGACACCAACTAGTATGTTAAGATTCCTTTCTTTAATTCAGTGTCCTGTGAGGCTGAGATTAACCTCCGTGTTCCTTGTTCTTTTAAGTACCTTACGGAAGCACCAAGATGGCTTTTGTGGGAGGATTAAGCCTTGGCTGACACTAGCTTTCAATTTTTGTAACCGCTCAAGCCCTATTGAGTACAAATCTAGTTAGCCTTTTTTGTGATTGCTGGAGTATAAATGGTGGCAGTCTGTTACCTGAGAAGAGTGTGTTAGTGTGTACCTTACAGCCAGATGCACGAGTCTCCTTATTGTACAGTGTTATCCTTGCAAGGACTTATAATTAATGTGAAAAGTACCTGCATCTTAGGACCAACACAGTAAATGTTCATGCAGACTAAATGTGTATTCTAGTTTGACATGAGAATAGTTTTGTTGGTGTAGCTTCGTTAGGATATTAAACTTGAGGCTGGTAGTACTAACCTTTGTTAATCTGATAGATCTTCATCTTCCTCCATCTCGTCTGCACTGGTGACATCTGGTTCTCCTTCCTGCTCTTCACATTTGATGCAATTGCAGGTAAAGAAATTATTTTCTGAGCGACCTGAAAGTATTTTCAAGTTACATGGTTAGTTTTAATCTTAGATAATTGTATATAATCAATTTACAATACCTTGCTCCAGTAGCAAGTTATAATGACTTTGAATTTATGATGGTTAGAAAAGTTGAATTTTTTGATGGTCAGAACAGTGAATTTCCCTAAACTTTCCCTATTAAACTAATGTATTAATAAATATTGCGTTGTACTTGATAGGATCTTAATGGAATGGCATATGTGAAGTTAAGACTAGAGGAAGTACAAGTTCTGCTCATCAACGTGACCTCATTCAACTAATTCCACACATTCAGAAAATTAACCCTTCTAATATTCCTTTCTATTAATATAGTTGCATGCCTGAAACTATATGAACACTTGAGTTATATGGAAAATATGTCTGCTTTCCTTTCATTCTGTTTTGTAATGACAAAATAAACATTCTTTGTTCTGTATTTACTTCAAACAACTTTCCACTGTGCGTCCCTTTTGCCAATAGCGTGAACAGTAATAACTATTTTTTCTGATGTCCTTAACCTTAATGCTTAATAAGTGTTGTATATTGTTGTGTTATGAGACAATTATCTACTTAACATCAATGTTTTAAGTAATGTCAACATTAACTGTCCTTTGATCATAATTTAATTCTTAGACAATAAATTTATTTCACGGGTCCAGCGCGTGATCTTCCAGGCCACGGTGAATAGCTGTAGATAGCCCTTGCATCCTAACGCTACATAATTATATATGGTCACATTATGATATTTAATGTCAACTCAATAAATGTAACAGAAATACCTGGTAAAAAAATGATATAGTACAGAGACATTTAAAGAGTATAGATTATATGTTATTATTAACATTTTGTAGTGGCTCACAATCACCTCATACATATACTACAGTGTTTGTGAAGTGAAAATAAACTCAAATGTTGCACCTCAGGAGTGTTTCTTCATTGGGGTGTGTATGTACGTCCACTGATGGTGCCTTGTGTACGCTTAAACGTACACACCCACTTGATATAGTAATGTGTGTGTGTGTGTGTGTGTGTGTGTGTGTGTGTGTGTGTGTGTGTGTGTGTGTTTGTGTGTGTGTGTTTGTGTGTGTGTATGTGTGTGTGTGTATGTGTGTGTGTGTGTGTGTGTGTGTGTGTGTGTGTGTGTGTGTGTTTGGGTAGGGGGGGGGGTGATTAAGTAACGGAGCAGGCACAAAGATTATAGTCGTTCACACACACACACACACACATTACTATCTCAAGGTTGTGTGTGCGTTTAAGGGTACACAGGAGGAGGAGGAGGAGGAGGAGGAGGAATACAAGGGAATACAAGGGAACACAAACAGCAACAGACCCTAGGGTCCCTGCGAAGGCTGTTTGATATAACTACTCTACACTAACTACTTGAATTAGAGAAAGGATAGTACAGTGGAAGGTTCCTCCCCTCCCACCCATTTTCCAGCCGAAGCTGGCAAGAAAATAAGTGATACCATGTAGTATAGAAAAACTACATGGAATTTTCGAGGTAAGTGTGAAATACTAAATAAAAAAATAATAATAAAAATAAATAAATAAATAAATAAAAAATAAATAAATAAATAAATAAATAAAAAGATAAATAAATAAAAAAATAAATAAATAAATACATAAAAAAATATATAAATAAATAAATATAAAAATAAATAAATAGATAAATAAATAAATTAATTAATTAATTAATTAATTAATTTTAAAAAATAGCGGAGGATACTATACTATACTATACTATACCATACTATACTATACTACCACTAATGCTGGTACAGAATCGCATGCTCATATCAAATGGGAACTGGTGCAGTAGAGGAGGAGGAGGAGGAGGAGGAGGAGGAGGAGGAGGAGGAGGAGGAGGGAGAAAAGCTACTGAAAGTGGGACACATGACGCAGGAGGCTGGCTGGAAGGGCTTTTTGCCCTGAGGCATGACTCTCTACGGACAGCTTCAAGCAGAGCTTGGAGATTGTTTTCAGGTTGGACCCTGCTACTTATATATTCTCAGCACCTTGGTTTATGAAGGTGTAAAGAATGCTACTGGAAGTGGAAAACATGACCTGGGAGGCTGGCTCTCTCCCGATAGTGCAGATAACTGCAACCTCACGACTAACTCCAAGCTATTTTGGTTTGTTTTCAGGATGGACACTGCTACTTATATATTCTCAGCACCTTGGTTTATGAAGGTGTAAAGAATGCTACTGGAAGTGGGAAACATGACCCAGGAGGTTGGCTCTCTCCTGGGGCAGGATCGTGCTGGTGGCCGTCAAGAAGCCCGTGGACGATCCTAAGCTCTGAGGAAGCGGAGCTAATGATGGAGGTGGAGGGCGAGGCTGGCGTTCCCCGGCTTCACGGGGTGACGACTGATTCTCCTCCCTCCTTGGTGATGGAGCTGTGCCCGGGAGAGCTGCTGGAACACTGTCTAAGGAGAGGAGAGGTGCGCTCCTGTCTGCTGGTCCTCGTGCAGGAGTGTAGCGCCTGCATGCCAGGATCTGGGTGGGAGGACTCATTGCCCTGAGGCTAGAGTGTTCCTTGCCACGGAAAGCTGGAAGCAACTTGGTGTTTGTTGACGACTAACTCCAAGCCATCTTGGTTTGTTTTCAGGTTGGACACTGTTACTTACATATTCTCAGCACCTTGGTTTATGAAGGTGTAAAGAATGCTACTGGAAGTGGAAAACATGACTCAGGAGGCTGGCTCTCTTCTGGGGCAGGATCGTGCTGGTGGCCGTCAAGAAGCCCGTGGACGATCCTGAGCTCTGAGGAGGCGGAGCTACTGATGGAGGTGGAGGGCGAGGCTGGCGTTCCCCGGCTTTACGGGGTGACGACTGACTCTCCTCCCTCATTGGTGATGGAGCTGTGCCCGGGAGAGCTCCTTGTCTAAGGAGAGGAGAGGTGCGCTCCTGTCTGCTGGCCCTCGTGCAGGTGTGTGGCGCCTGCATGCCAGGATCTGGGTGGGAGGACTCATTGCCCTGAGGCTAGAGTGTTCCTCGCCACGGAAAGCTGTAAGCAGCTTGGTGTTTGTTTTCAGGTTGGATCCTGCTACTTAAATATTCAAAGCACCTCAGGTTTTGAGGTCTGCAAAAAGAGCATCAGACCAGCCTCAATCAGAGGCCCTTTGTATATATATCTGCTGCGGCCCAAGGGTAGCCACCCACTTGGGCAAGAGACTGTGTACAACCTTGACGAGGTGCGGCAGCTGTTCCTACTGGTTGCTTTTACTTGGGATTGGTGGCTACAATCCTGTTACCTTAGGGGAGTGAGCGCCAGGCGGTACTAATTAGCAGTCTCGCGGAAGCCAGTTGGCCTAGCAAGCCGCTGGTGGATAAATATTGCTACAAGTAATCAAATGAAGCCTCGGATTCGGACGGATAACTTGGTGACGACACGACATTCACGGACGGATAACTCGTTGACGACCCGGCATTCACATGGACATTCACATGGCAGTGGACCAACTTTGGCCGCCACGCCATCTTTGTGTGTGGGTGAGAAGTGGGTGAAGGTGGAGATTATGGAGGTAGATTTCATAGAGGATGTGTTCACTCACACCACTGTGATGTCTGAGAAGGAAATGAATGACCTTCCTGTCACACGACACCTCGGGGAAGGCTCCTTCGGCACCGTTGACCTTGTCACCTTCAAGGGACGTGACGCCATCCGCAAGGCCATCAAGAATGGTGGGGACCTCACCGGGTTCCTGTGGGAGGCGCACGTCACCCTGGAGGTGGATGGGGCTGGTGGTGCGCCACGCCTGCATGCCCTCAGTACCGAGCCGGCTAGTGCAATCATGGACTATGCCGGCGTGCCCCTGTATCGCATCCTAAACGGGGGGTGCCCCATGGGTACGTTCCTGCGGATCGTGGCGGGCGTGGCGAAGAGCCTGGGTAGGGTGCACGCCAAAGGGTTTATTCACAATGACATCAAGAATGACAACATCACAGTGACAGGCACTGCCTTAAACCCTTTGGTGCACGTGATAGACTTCGGGCTCGCCACCAGGGTCAATGAAAGCTTCTACTTTGAGCTGTTTGACTTGCCTCGCAGCCTGGAGAAGCAGGAGTACATCGTCTTCAGGTCCCCGGAGCTGAAGAAAGGTGAGCCATTGCAGCCGTCCAGCGACGTGTTCAGCATTGGGGTGATGCTGAGGCACGTGTGTGAGGACATGAAACACCAACGGCTGAACGAGCTGCTCTGGCCCCTGGTGGAGGCTTGCACGAAGGAGAGGCCCGAGGATCGGCCTTCCCTACGCAGTGTGGCAGGATGTGCAGGACATGGTGTCCATCCTTACGGACAAGGAGGACAAACACGTCCTCGGCTCAAAGGACGAGAACGAGAGCGGTGATCAAGCACCAGCCAAGGACAAGGACAGCACAACCTCCTCCTCCCCCCTCTCCACTTCCCCTATCATACAAATGCCTTCCTCCCTCCCTTACCCCACTCCTACATCCTTCCCTACATCCTCCACCTTCCCTCATTCCACTCCCCCTATCATCCATACCCACTCCTCCCTCCCTTACCCCACTCCTCCATCCTTCCCTACATCCTCCACCTTCCCTCATTCCACTCCCCCTATCATCCATACCCCTTCCTCCCTCTCTCACTTCACTCCCCCATCCTCTCCTATCATCCATATCCCCTCCTCGTAGTAGTAGTAGTAGTAGTAGTAGTAGTAGTAGTAGTAGTAGTAGTAGTAGTAGTAGTAATAGTAATAGTAATAGTAATAGTAATAGTAGTAGTAATAGTAGTAGTAGTAGTAGAAGTAGTAATAGTAGTAACCTCTTTTCAGGTATTCTTAAATTCTTTTCAGGTATTCTTAACTTTTTTTCAGGTATTCTTAACTTCTTTTCAGGTATTCTAAACTTCTTTTCAGGTATTCTAAACTTCTTTTCAGGTATTCTAAACTTCTTTTCAGGTATTCTAAACTTCTTTTAAGGTATTCTTAACTTCTTTTCAGGTATTCTTAACTTCTTTTCAGGTATTCTTAACTTCTTTTCAGGTATTCTTAACTTCTTTTCAGGTATTCTTAACTTCTTTTCAGGTATTATTAACTTCTTTTCAGGTATTCTTAACTTCTTTTCAGGTATTATTAACTTCTTTTCAGGTATTCTTAACTTCTTTTCAGGTATTCTTAACCTCTTTTCAGGGAAACATGTGCAAAAGTGTAGTAAAAGTGCATTGATACTTAAAATTTTGAAAAAATGTATGTGATTAAGTCAAAGATGGAAAAAAAAGTAATAAGAAAAGAAAAAGAAAATAAAAGAGAAAATAGAAAAATAATGTAAGTACCTAAGTGATATTAAGATGATTATGATCTTGTCATTTGCATTTTATTATGTTTTCTGTTGTAAACTAAAAGTGTGTGTGTGTGTGTGTGTGTGTGTGTGTGTGTGTGTGTGTGTGTGTGTGTGTGTGTGTGTGTGTGTGTGTCCTTATATAACTTTTAAATGTTCACGATATATATAATCTTTTTGTCCTTGGAACTAATTGCTCGAATGTTTTTATGTAATTAGTTTAATGATGGAGATAATTGTTCTAGTAATTAATATAATTATTGTGTTGATATAACTAACTGTTTGAATGTTTTTATGTAATTACTTTAATGATGGAGATAATTGTTCTAGTAATTAATATAATTATTGTGTTGATGGAACTAATTGTTCAAATGTTTTTATGAAATTAGTTTACTGATGAAAAATTCCAAAATAAAATTTGATAAGAATAGGAAATTGTATTTTTCCATATTTGTTTCCTATTTCTCTTCCTCTTTATCTCTCCTATCCGCTCTACTCTTCTCCTTTCACCTTCTCTCCCTTCACCTCCTCTCACCTCCCCTCACCTCTTTTCCTCACACCTCTTTTCCTCTCACTTCCTCTTACCTTCTCTCATCTCACCTCTTATCACCTCCTCTCCTCTCACCTTCTCTAACCTCCACTGCCCTCACCTCCTCTCTCCTCCACTCCTCTCCTCTCATCTCCTCTCCTCTCCTCTCACCTCTTCTCACCTCCTCTCCTCCCAAATCCTCTCATCTCCTCTCCTCTCACCTCATCTCCTTCCAAATCCTCTCACCTCCTCTCCTCACACTTCCTCTCACCACCTCTCACCTCCTCTCCTCTCCTCTTATATCTTCTCTCTCCTCTTATCTCTTCTCCCCTCGTCTCATCTCCTCTCCCCTGCCCTCCTCTCACCTCCTCTCCTCCCAAATCCCTTCACCTCCTCTCCCATCACCTCCTCTCCCCTCACTTCCTCTCCTCTCCCCTCCTCTCCTCTCCCCTCCTCTTACCTGCTCTCCTCTCTCCTACTCTCACCTCCTCGCATCTCCTCTCTTCTAACCTCCTATCCTCTCACCTCACATCACCTCCTCTCATCTCATATCAACTCTTCTCCTCACATCTCCTCTTCTCTTACCTCCTCTCCATTCACCTCCTTTCACCTCCTCTCCTCTCACCTCCTCTCACTTCCTCTCATCTCGTCTCCTCTACTCTCACTTATTCTCTTCTCTCCTCTCACCTCCTCTCCTCTCCTCTGATCTCCACTCCTTTCCTCTTCTCTCTCCTCTTCTCCTCTCCTCTCCTTTCACCTCCTATCCTCATATTTTTTCTTACCTGCTCTCCTATCCTCACCTCTCACCTCCTCTACCCTCCTCTCACCTCATCTCTTCTCACCTCCATTCATCTCATCTCCTCTTACCTCCTTACATCTCCTCTTCTCTCACTTCCTCTCATCTCCACTCCTCTCACCTCCACTCATCTCCTCTTCCCTCGATTCCTCTCACATCTCTCCTCTAACATCCTCTCACTTCCTGTCCTCTCCTCTCACCTCCTCTCCTTTCACCTCACCTCTTCTCCTCTCCTCTCCTCTCATCTCTTCTCCTCTCCTCTTTTCTCACGTCTTCTCCTATCCTCTAACCTTTTTTCCTCTCCTCTCCTCTCACTTTCTCTTCTCTCCTCTCCTCTCACCTCCTCTCCTCTGCCCTCATCTCACATCCTATCCTCTCATATCCTCTCCTCTCACCTACTCTTCTCTCACCTCCTCTCATCTCCTCTCCTTTTACGTCTTCTCAATTCCTCTCCTCTCTGCTCCTCTCATATCCTCTCCTTTCTCCTCTTATTATCTCACTTCCTCTCACCTCTTCTTACTTTCTCTCCTCTCTGCTCCTCTCATCTCCTTTCTTCTCTTCTCACCTCCTCTCCTCCCACATCCTCTCCTCTCACGTCCTCTCTTCTCATCTCCTCTCCTTTCCTCTCCTCTCTTCTCACCTCCTCTCCTTTCCTCTCCTCTCCTTTCCACTCCTCTCCTGTCCACTCCTCTCCTATCCTCTCACATCCTCTCACTTCATCTCCTTTCACCTCCTCTCACCTTCTCTCCTCTCACTTCTCTCCTCCCATCTTCTCACCTCCTCTCCTCTCCCATCATCTATTCTCAACTCCTCTCACCTCCTCTCACCTCCTCTCCACTCACCTCCTCTCTTCTCACCTCCTCTCCTTTCACCTCTTCTCTCTCACCTCCTCTCCTCTCACTTCCTCTCCTCTCATCTACTCTACTCTCACCTCATCACATCTCCTTTCCTCTCACCTCTTTTCACCTCCTCTCCTCTCTACTCTCTTTTCTCATCCTCTCTTCCCACATCCTCTCCTTAACCTCCTCTCCTTTCCTCTCCTCTCACATCCTCTTTTCTCCTTTCACCTCTTCTCCTCTCCTTACCTCTTACCTCCCCTCCTCTCACCTCCTCCCTTCTCCACTCCTCTGACCTCATCTCACCTCCTCTCCTTTCATCTCCTCTCACCTCACCTCCTCTCCTCTCTCCCCCTCTCACATCCTTTCGTTTCACCACTTCTCACCTCCGCTCACTTCATCACCTCTCACCTCCTCTTTTCTCACCTCGTCTCTCTTATTCCTCTTTCACCTCCTCTCTACTATTCTCATCTCACCTCCTTTCCTATCCTCTCCTCTCACCTACTCTCCTCTCCCCTCCTCCCCTAAAATCACCTACTCTCTTCTCTCCTCCTCTCAACTTCTCTCCTCTCCTCTCCCCTCCTCGCACCTCCTCTCCTCACACCTCTCCTCTCACCTCTTTTCCTCTCACCTCCTCTCCTCTCACCTCCTCCCCTCTCACCTCCTCTCCTCTAATCTCCTCATCTCTCACCTCATCTACTCTCACCTACTCTACTCTCACCTCCTATCCTCTCACCTCCTCTCCTCTCACATCCTCTCCTCACCCCTCCTCTCCTCTCATCTCCTCTCATCTCCTCTCTTCTCAACTCCACTCACCTCGTCACCTCTCACCTCTCACTTCCTCTCTTATCACCTCCTCGCACCTCTTCTTCTCTCACCTCGTCTCCTCTCCTTTCCTCTCACCAACTCTCTTCTCCCCTCCTCTCACCAGCTCTCCTCTGCATTCATCTATACTCCTCTCCTCTCCTCTAACGTCCTCTCCTCTCACTTCCTCTTCTCTCATCTCCACAGTTTTCACCTCCTACTCTCTCACCTCCTCTCACCTCCTCTCCTCTGACCTCATCTCCACCCTAACCTCCTCTCACCTCCTACATTCTTACCTCGCATCTCCATTCCTCTCACTTCCTCTCTTCTTACCTTCTCTCACCTTCTCTTTTCTAACCTATTTTTTTCTTCTCTCCTCTATCCTCTCCTTTCACCTCCTGTCTTCTCCTCTTCTCGTCTCCTCTCTTCTCACCTTCTCTCATCTCCTTTCCTCTCTCCTCTCACCTCCTCTTTTCTCATCTTCTCTCCTTTCACCTCGTCTCATCTCCTCTCCGCTCACCTCTTCTCACTTTCTCTCCTCTCTGCTCCTTTCATATCCTCTCCTCTCTCTTGTTCTTCTCTCACCTCATCTCATCTCCTATTCTCTCACCTCTTCTCACTTCCTCTTCTCTCTGCTTCTCTCATATCCTCTCCTCTCACTTCCTCTCCTTTCACCTCACCTCCTCTCACACCCTCTCCTCTCGTGACCTTTCCTCCAACATCGTCTCCTCTCACGTTCTCTCTTCTCACCTCCTCTCCTCTCCTCTTCCATCCTATCACCTCCTCTTCTCTCCTCTTCTCTCCTCTCCTCTCCTCTTCTCAGCTCTCCTTTCCCATCTACTCACCTCCTCTCCTCTTACTTCCTCTCACCTCTCCTCTCCCCTCTTCTGACCTCCTCTTTTCTCAACTCCTCTCACCTCCTCTCCACTCATCTTCTCTCTTCTAACCTCCTCTCTTTTCACCATCCTCTACTATCACCTCCTCTCATCTCACCTTCTCTCACCTCTTCTCCTTTCACCTCCACTCTTCTCACCTCCTCTCACCTCATCTACTCTACTCTCACTTCCTCTCTTTTCACCTCCTCTACTTTCAACTCCTCTCCTCTAACATCCTCTCTTGCCACATCCTCTCCTCCCACATCCTCTTCTCTCCTCTCTCCTTTTCCCCTCTCCTTACCTTTTACCTCCTCTCCTCTCCTCTCCTCTCTTCTCACCTCCTCTCTTCTCCACTCCTCTCACCTCCTCTACTCTGACCTCATTTCACCTCCTTTCCTTCCAACTCCTCTCACCTCACCTCCTCTCCTCTCTCCTCCTCTCACATCCTTTCCTTTCACCTCTTCTCACCTCCTCTCCTCTCAACTCTTCTCATTTCCTCTCCTCTCACCTCACCTCGTCTTCTCGCACCTCCTCTCCTCTCACCTTCTCTCACCTCCTCTCCTCTACTTTCACCTCCTCTCAACTCCGGTCACTTCATCTCCTCTCACCTCCTCTTTTCTCAACTCCTCTCTCTTATTCCCCTCTCACCTCACTCCCCTCACCTCCTCTCCTCTCACTTCCTCTCTTATCACCTCCTCGCACCTCCTCTCCTCTCACCTCCTCTCCTCTCTCCTCCTCTCCTCTCACCTCCTCTCACCTCCTCTCACCTCTCCCCCCTAACCTCCTCTCACTTCCTTCATTCTCACGTCCTCGCGTCTCCTCTGCTCTCACCGCTTCTCACCTTCTCTCATCTTCTCTTTTCTCACCTATTCTCCTCTTCTCTCCTCTCACCTCCTCTCCTCTCCTCTCCTCTCCTCTCACCTCCTCTCATCTCATTTCATCTCTACTCCACGCCTAATTTCTCCTCTCACCTGCTCTCCTATCACCTACTCTCATCTCAACTCCTCTCTCCTCTTCTCTCCCCTTTTCTCACTTCCTCTCCTCTGCCCTCCTCTCAACTCCTCTCACCTCACCTCCTCTCACATCATCTCCTTTCATCTCCTCTCCTCTCACATCCTTTCCACCCACATCCTCTCCTCTCACGTCCTTTCTTCTCACCTCCTCTCCCCTCCTATCACCTCCTCTTCTTTCCTCTTCTCTCCTCTCCTATCCTCTCATATCCTCTCACTTTCTCTCTTCTAACCTCTCTTTTCCCATCTTCTGACCTCCTCGCCTCTCATCTCCTCTCTCATCTTCTGACCTCCTCTCCCCTCATCTTTCCTCAACTCATCTCACCTCCTCTCCACTCACCTCCTCTCTTCTCACCTCCCCTCCTTCCACCTCCTCTCATCTCACCTCCTCTCACCTCCTCTCCTTTCACCTCCTCTCTTCTCACCTCACCTCCACCTCCTCTCTCCTCCTATTCTCTCACCTCCTCTCACCTCTTTTCCTCTCACCTCTTCTTACTTCCTCTCCTCTCTGCTCCTCTCATATCCTCTCCTCCTATTATCTCACTTCCTCTCACCTCTTCTTACTTCCTCTCCACTCTGCTCCTCTCATATCCTCTCCTCTCACCTTCTTTCTTCTCTTCTCACCTCCTCTCCTCCCACATCCTCTCCTCTCACATCCTCACTTCTCACCTCATCTCCTTTCTTTTCCTCTCATCTCCACTCCTCTCCTATCCTCTCACATCCTCTCACTTCCTCTCCTCTCACCTTCTCTCCTCTCTCCTCTCTTCTCCCATCTTCTCACCTCCTCTCCTCTCCCATCACCCTTTCTCAACTCCTCTCACCTCTTTTCTTCTCACTTCCTCTCCTTTCACCTCTTCTCACTCACCTCCTCTCCTCTCACTTCCTCTCCTCTCATCTACTCTACTCTCACCTCCTCCCACCTCCTTTTATCTCCTCTCACCTACTCTCCTATCACCTCCTCACATCTCCTTTCCTCTCACCTCTTTTCACCTCTTCTCCTATCTAATCCTCTCCTCTCTCATCCTCTCTTCCTACATCCTCTCCTTAACCTCCTCTCCTTTCCTCTCCTCTCACATCCTCTTCTCTTCTCCTCTCCTTACCTTTTACCTCCTCTCCTCTCCTCTCCTCTCCTCTCCTCTCATCTCCTCTCTTCACTCCTCTGACCGTATCCCACCTCCTCTCTTTTCATCTCCTCTCACCTCACCTCCTCTCCTCTCTCCCCCTCTTACATCCTTTTGTTTCACCACTTCTCACCTACGCTCACTTCATCTCCTCTCACTTCCTCTTTTCTCACCTCCTCTTTCACCTCCTCTCTCCTATTCTCCTCTCACCTTTTTTCCTCTCACCTCCTCTCACCTACTCTCCTCTCCCCTTCTCGCACCTCCTCTCCTCACACCTCCTCTCCTCTCACCTCCTCTCATTTCCTCTCCTCTCACCTCCTCTCCTCATCTCTAACCTCATCTACTCTCACCTACTCTACTCTCACCTCCTATCCTCTCACCTCCTCTTCTCTCACATCCTCTCCTCACCCCCTCCTCTCCTCTCTTCTCAACTCCACTCACCTCGTCACCTCTCACCTCTTACTTCCTCTCTTAACACCACCTCACGCCTCCTCTTCTTTCACCTCCTCTCCTTTCCTCTCCTCTCACCAACTTTCTTCTCCTCTCCTCTCACCAACTCTCCTCTGCATTCATCTCAACTCCTCTCCTCTCTTCTCCTCTCCTCTAACGTCCTCTCCTCTCACTTCCTCTCCTCTCATCTCCACTCTTTTCACCTCCTACCCTCTCACCTCCTCTCACCTCCTCTCTTCTGACCTCCTCTCCACCCTAACCTCCCCTCACTTCCTTCATTCTCACCTCCTCGCATCTCCATTCCTCTCACCTCTTCTCTTCTTACCTTCTCTCACCTATTTTCCTCTTCTCTCCTCTATCCTCTCCTCTCACCTCTTCTCGTTTCCTCTCTTCTCACCTCCACTCATCTCCTCTCCGTTCACCTCACCACTTCTCACTTCTTCTTCTCTCACCTCCTCTCCTCCAATCTCTTCTCCTCTCATCTCCGCTCACTTCATCTCCTCTCACCCCCTCTTCTCACACCTCATCTCTCTTATTCTCCTATCAACTCCTCTCTCCTATTCTCCTCTCTCCACCTCCACTCCAGTCACCTACTCTCTTCCCTCCTCCTCTCATCTCCTCTCCTTTCACCTCCTCTCCTCCATCTTTCTCTCCCCCTTAACTTCCTCTCACTTCCTCTCACCTCCAACCACCTCCTCTCCTTTCACCTCCTCTCACCTCATCTCACTTCCTCCCATCTCGCCTCCTCTCAATTCCTCTCCTCTCACCTTCTCTCCTCTCTTCTCCTCATCTCTGCACTCCTCTCACTTCCTCTCCTCTCACCACCTAACATCTCACATCCTCTTATTGCCTCATCTCTCACCGGCTCTTACCTCCTCTCCTCTCATCTCTCTCCTCCTCTCCTCTTAACTCTTCTCACCTCCTCTCCCCTCCTCTTCCCTCCTCTCACCTCCTCTTCTCTCACCTCCTCTCCTCTGCAATCCTCTCACCTCTTTACCTCTCACCTCCTTTTACATCCTCTCACCTCCTCTCCTCTCATACCTCCTCTCACCTCTTCTCCTCTCACCTCCTCTCCTCTCATACCTCTTCTCACCTCCTCTCCTCTTATCTCATCTCATCTCACCTTCTCTCACCTCCTTCCCTCTCTCCTCCTCTCCTTTCACCTCCTCTCCTCTCACCTCCTCTTCTCTCACACCTTCTCACCTCCTTTCTGTCGTGACCAGATAGTGTGAGAACGGGGAAGATGGATACCGTGTGAAAATGGAAGATACATGTGGATTTGTGGAATGTGAAAATAAGGAGGTCAGAGGTAGCGATTAGCGCGGTCATAAGGGCAGACCAAAACAAGCGACTGTTCCAGACAGCCGACTCTCAGATTAGCGGGATTATCAGACTAGCCGAGCTAGGTCATAAACCATGTCGGCTTTCCCCCTTTTGTAAATCTGACCCAGATCAGGAACCAGTAGGGTAATCCCTCTGGGAAAGGTCCCTCCAAACATCTGGTAACAGAACTCTAAGGGAAAACTCAGTTATATAAAGAAGCAGAACTCTAAGGGAAAACTCACAGTTATACAAAGAAGCAGAAGTCTAAGGGAAAATAACATATATGTTGGGGCCTCCAAAAATGTTGTCTTGCGAGAATTGGTAACTGCTAGTTTGAGTGTATATATTCAGACTATAGAGGCCTATAGAATCACTTCACTCAGCCTTTCCACTTGGAGATACAACCACCTCAACTTCAGAATGGGGATTCTGAATATTATTGTGAGTAGAACTCTGATTCTAATGTAGTCTTTTTTAGCAGCTGGTAGGATTTGATTGTTATGTGTTGCTCCAAATTGTGGATATTGTTGTGAGCTTCTAAAGAGATTATCTAATGTGCCTGTTCATTTATATATGACAAATATTGATAAAGGAAATAATGTTGGAGCAGGATTGTCAACTTGATTAATTAAATGTAGAAAAATCAAAGTGTTCTGTACCCCGTGACCAAAGTATATGCTGATTAACAGAACACGGAAACGTTGCATAACGTGCAACGAAATTGGTGGCAGCGGTGGGATCATTGCAACATTGCAATAATTGAATTAATAGATTGCAACCAATCGTGCAATTTGAAAAAATAAATAAATAAAATTTATTGAATTAATAGATTGCAACATTGAAAAAAAAAAAATTTACAATTTCAACTTAGTTTGAAATTGTATGATTTTTTATGACGTATATGAGACGCTTTAATCCAGGATTGTTAAAACCTAGCAGATTTAGGAAATTATTGAGGCTTAGAGAATCAACCCCATTAACATTTGATCTTGTGTTGCAAGAAAATTTTAAAGGCAAAATGGCTCAAGTACAATCACCTGGCAGTACCAGTACTTGCTTTAGTAAGGATGATATTGTAGAGGCAATTACAGATAATGCAAGGAATAATTTTAACAAAGTTATAGGATTACCATACTTTTGTGGAGGAAGTGAATCCAGTCCTTCTGCACCTAACCTAAAATGTATCACAAGTGCTCATTCTTGGATAGTTGATATCGAGAACCGAACTCGAACTAATTGGGATGATGAAGGACGTATTGAGTTAGCTAAGCAGTATGCATTAGACAGTGCTTACACGCATATCAATCATTGTGCTTCCAAATATAAACTTGATTGGGCTAAAGTTAAAAAAAGCATTTCTAGAAATATATCCAGAAGATCGTTCTCTTCCTAGTCTGATGCATGAATTATCATCTGTCACTCGGAGAACAAGAGAGACATTAACTGAACTCTACATCAGAATTGAAGGCATTGTTGAACAGTTAAAATCACTTAAGCCTACAGGCAAGGAAGTTTATAGTGATATGTTTGTTTCTATTTTTATAAATGCATTACCCAAAGACTTCTCATACATTTTATCAGAAGCTGATATGAAAATCCCCTTGACTGTCTATAAAAAGGCATTAAAATACGTAGCCTCACATCCAAGCCTTCAGCTTACAGATGTTGCTATAAGGAAAGAAATGAGTAAAGGTATTCCAGTAAATTCCATCACCTCAAATGAAATCCCTGTTCATCAGACCACAACAGGAAAGAATAAAACCTATTGTCAAAGATGTGGGTTAAATAATCACGACACACAACACTGTCGAGCCTCAGAATGTCTCAGATGTCATCGATTTGGTCATACTTCTAGATACTGTAAAACTCAAATTCCACAATGGCGCCGACCTACAGTCACTTGTTTCTCTTGCGGCATGTTAGGGCACACTAACAGACAATGCAGAAATGTGCCATGGTATCCACCACAAGGCAAATCATCATACTTTACAAAAAAAAAAAAAAACGCCGATTCATCCATGGTAGTTATAGGAGCAGTAAATGGAAAATCAGGCCACATATATATTGAAGTGAAAATAGGAGATAGAAATAGTAAGGAGCATTTAGCATTGTTTGACACTGGAGCAGGAGTTTCCATAATAAAGAGCTGAATTAATTAAATCATTAGGAAAAATTAAAAGAATTCAAGATTTAACCACAATCCGTAACGCAAGTGGAAATATTATGGCCACTGCAGGAAAAACAAGATTATCACTAGAAATAGGAGGAAGAAATTATATACATGAATTAATTATTGGTGAAGAAAGAGGATTAACTTCACAATTAATATTAGGCTGGGACTTTATGAAAAGGTACGATGTAAAATTTCAGACTAACCCACTGAAGCTCTTTATTGAAGGAAAAAATGTGACTACAGTTGAAATACCGTTAGAACATGCACTGCATATAACGAAAGAAAATAAAACGCCACAAAAAAAGGAGATTATAGAGAATAATGAATTCAAATGTTCAGTAGCTGAAACAACAGTATTAGAAGGAGAAAATATAAGTTTTATAGAACTTGAAACAAGTTTAGTGGAATATGATACAGCTATTTTTGAGCCAGTAGTAGGAAACGCTGGATCTCACACATTATGTCCGGGGATAGTGAAATTAGAATCTGATAAGGAAAATAGGAAATCTAGATTCATTATACAATATATAAATGTGACAAATGAAAAAATTGAATTAGAACCAAGGAAAACTTTAGGATTTGTTCAGCCATGTAATAAAGAAAATTTGCCGGTTGATCAGTGTAATAATGTGAATACCATAACAGAAAAGAATAAGGAGGAACAACAGAATTGTCTCTTTCAGACAATAGATGACATGTATTCTATAAACAGTAATGAAAATAAGATCCTAAAAGGACTTATTATGAAATATCCATCAGTCTTTGCAAATGATGATGATCCTCCAAGTGTTACTCCATTTTATTTTCATACCATCAAACTAGAGTCAACCCCTAAGCCTAGAAAGCCATATCCTATTCCAGTTTGTTACCATGAAAAAGTAAAAGAACAAATAAAAATAATGGAAAAACATGGAATAATAAGACCTTCAAGATCATCTTTCAGTCACCCTTGGTGCCAGTAATAAAAAAAGATGGTAAATTAAGGCTTTGTATAGACTTCAGGAATTTAAATACTCATATTATGAATGATTCATACCCCTTACCTAACATAAATAATATCCTTCATAACTTAGGAAAGGGAAAAATATTTTCATATTTAGATTTAAAACATGGTTTTCATCAAATTCCCCTTACAGAAGACAGTAAAGCCTTAACTGCCTTTGCAACACCTGAAGGATTATACGAACATAATGTTTTGCCGATGGGTTTGAAAGACAGCCCAATGTCGTTCTGTAGAATAATAAATCAAGTATTAATAGGCTTGACAGGCCATAACACACATGTGTACTTAGATGACATTATAGTTCAAGGTACAGATTTGATGGATAATATAGATAATCTTGAAAGAGTATTTCTTAGACTCCAAGAATCAAAATTAAAGGTGAATTTAAAGAAATGCACTTTCTTTAAGTCAAGTGTAAAATATTTAGGACATATCATCTCCGCAGAGGGATTAAAACCTCAGCCAAATAAAATAGAAACTGTAAATAAGATGTCCACTCCCAAAACAGTAAAAGAGTTACAATCATTTTTGGGGATGACTAATTATTATAGAAAATTTATACAAGGTTATGCTGGAATAGCAGCTCCCCTAAATAAACTTACAGAAGGTCACATGAATGGAAAAAATAATAAAAAATACATAGAATGGAAGCAGGAAGCCGAAGAAGCATTTGTTAAGCTCAAAAAGGTATTGTCAGAGCAAATAACACTCATATTTCCTGATTTTGAAAGACCATTTTATCTCACCACGGATGCTTCTAATATTGCAATTGGTGGTGTTCTACAACAAAAGGATGAATATGATAATTTGAGACCACTCACTTTTTTCAGCAGAAAATTAAATAAAGCTGAGATTAATTATAGTACTATTGAAAAAGAAGCATTAGCAATTGTGTATGGTCTGAAAATAAACAGGACATTATGTCTAGGATATCCTATAATGGTTCACACTGATCACCGACCACTGGTATGGCTATTAACTACCTCAAATGCGAACAGTAGAATCGCTAGATGGCAATTATTAGTAGCTGAATTTGATATTAAAGTGGAATATATCCCCGGTAAAGAAAATAAGGTAGCTGACTGTTTGTCTAGATTAAGGCATCAAGAAGATAGCCTAGAGGATGAAAATATATATGTGATAACAGAAGAAAAAGCAGATATGTATCTCGAATGGGATCTAGAAAAATTAATAAGATTACAAGATGAAGATGAGTATTATGGATTATTGAAACAATTATTAAAGAAAGATTATGATGTCGACACTATTAAAAAAGAATTAAGTAAGCACAAAAAGAAAGTTGGAAGATTGAATTTAGAAGAAATGAATGTGGATAATAATGTTTTATATAGATTGGCTAAAAATAATTATGGTGAAATGACCAGACAGATTGTAATGCCTAATTCTTATAAACATCAAGCTTTGAAACTAGCACACTCTATGCTTTCTGCAGGGCATGGGGGTGTGCAAGTTACCTTAGCAAGATGTCAAAAGTTTTCATACTGGATCGGTATGAAAAAGGATGTTGAGAATTATTGCAAAGCATGTCTGGTATGTAATCGCTTTAAGCGACTGGGGGACGCTCCAGCACCACTAAGAAGTTATCCGGATGTAAATATGCCATTTGAACGTGTACACATGGATTTAATTGGGCCCATAGGAAATTCAGAAAAAGGATATAAATATTGTTTAGTATTGATTGATGTGCTTACAAGATATTTGATTGCTGAACCAATTAAAACAAAGACAGCTATAGAAGTAGCTAAAGTATTTTTTGAATCTGTGGTATGTAAACAAGGAGTACCTAAGACCTTGGTCACAGACCAAGGTAAAGAATTTGTTAATGAAATATTAAAAGGAGTACCCAAATTGTTGCAAATGAAACATATAACAACTCCATACCATCCACAAGCAAATGGTGTAATAGAAAGATCAAACGGTACTGTATTGAATATATTACGCACTTTAGTGCAGGATAATGTTAGTATATGGGATACAATGCTTCCCATAGCTACTTTTGCCTATAACACGGCATTTCACAGAAGTCTCCAAGACAGTCCATTTTTCTTAATGTATCTCAGGGATCCTTATTTCCCTTTTGAAATAATGAAAGAAGAGAAAACATGGTATAATATTGATGATTATAAACAAGAAATGGCCACTAAAGCTAGTAGAGTTTATGCTAGATGCCAACTATATTTAGAGGAAGCTAAAGGAATGTTACAGAAAAACCAAAATAAGAGAGCAAAGATAAAAGTAATTGAAATAGGAGATAGAGTATATGTAAAACAAGTACCAAGAAAAGGGTTATCGTCAAAACTACAGCCAGCCTACAATGGTCCATTCAGAGTGTTAGATAAAGTGAGTGATGTAGTAATGAAAGTAAGAAATATTAGATCCGGCAATATAAAGACATTGCATACAGATAGAGTACGTGTTATGCATGAAGATAATATTACACCACACTTAAATCCTAATGTGAAGAGAGCATATCCAGTACATGACAATGGTGAAACAAGAGAGACAAGAATAAGCCTTCAACCCGTAGATCCATTCCCGTTTTTTTCTGAGGATACAGATGATAATTCAGTAGATAATTCAATAGAGGAAAATAGAGTCATAGCACCTCATACCCAACATAGGTATAATTTACGCTCAACTTCAAATGTCCATGACGTACCACGAATTATGTCTAAACCTATAGAATATACATAAAAATATATATTAGTAATTTATTATTATTCCAGATTATCTACCTCTGCCTTGGAGTCATATACTCCATAAGTGCCCTACAAGAATCAACTATTCGGCCAGGCATGAGCTTCACGCCTGAGTTCAAGTTAATTCTGACCGGAAATAATTATATTGTTCCATTTAAAATAAGGATTGATGATATAACTGAACCTGTCAGAAGAGCTGAAAACCTTACAGCAGATATTATTCGCAATCTGGATAAAGTTTTACTCTATCAAAATAATAATTTCATGAGTGATTTTATTCTGAGACATGTCTTTGAGTTTGAATCAAAATTCAAAGAATTACATTTTGCCATGAATGATTTTATAACTTAAATGATTCCGGGAAAAATAGACATACTAGAGGTGCTATTAATTTTGTAGGATCAATTGCAAATACTCTTTTTGGTACAGCAACACAAGACCAAATAGATCACATTCACGAGAAATTGCAATCTCTTAATCAATTTACGGAAGAAGAAAGGAAAGTTCTCAATGTACATTCTCATATCTTGAATGTTACTCTAGGTGATTTAACAAATGTACACCAAGCATTAGATAAGCTGGAAACGGCTACGAGAATGACTGAAAAATTATTGAATAAATTAAATGATGAAATAACTGAAACAAATCAAAAATTACTCATGTTAGAAACCCTTTTGCATGTACAATTAGCTCTAAGTGTTATCTCTGCGGATCATATCAATTTAAGAATTGGGTTACAAACCATAATGGAAACCCATGTTTCTCCTCACATTGTTACTAACACTATGTTATTGAAATTATTGGATGATATTTCTGTTACAACTATTGGATTGTTGTTTCCATCTAAACCAGAATTTTTAGGTTTACATAGAGCTGCTATTCGTGTTGTTCAAAAGACTGCATTAGATGGATTGAGTTTCTACTTGCTTATTCCCCTCAGAGGTGATCCCACAGACACTTTTGATGTCTTAAAAATGGATTCTTTACCATATCCTATTCCACATACTAATGCTTTCATGTTACATTATACATCAAAGCATTATTTAGTTATTAGTGAGTCTAGAACTCATTATATTCTTATGAATGATTTTAATGTATGTAGGAAATATGAAAATTTATTGATTTGTCCACCAATGGGACCAATTTATAATAGAAATATTGATTGCTGTGAATTAGCATTGTTTCTTGAAAAACAATCTGTATCTAAACAGTGCAAAACACAAATTGTTAAGGAGTTTTCCCCCATCTTTATCAAAAATTTGCAAGGATGAATTTATGCAACCAGTAATCAAATAGACATTACTTTGAATTGTGTCAACCAAACTGTTCCAAAATCCAGGCATATATTAAATGGCACTGGAATATTAGAAGTTGGTCATGATTGTAGTATCCATAGCGATACATTCTCACTTCCAGTTATACAATCACATGTAACAATGGAACCCTTAAATATCAAGCCCTACCTTTCTTATTACCTCTTCCCTTCACAACATGGGAACATGAATTCCTCATAAATACCACTAATATCACACTACCCAGCAGTAACCGATTGGAGCCTTTATCCCTCAACAACTACATTGATCAGCTGCAGCCAATATTGAGACAGCAGAATACCGACGCAGAACTTCCGGAATGGTCACGAATGGGTATCACGGTGTTGATTACCCTACTCTTCGTGATACTGGCTGTTGGACTTATACGGGCGCGTAAATGCTGGTACGCTTCTCGGTTATCCAATCGACCGGACGACACCCAAGAATCTAACGAATTGATGCCGGATCCTCAACCGACAACTTCAGCGACATGTCAACATCATTAGTATGGTGCCCGAGGACGTGCACTTAAAGAGGGGGGTATGTCGTGACCAGATAGTGTGAGAACGGGGAAGATGGATACCGTGTGAAAATGGAAGATACATGTGGATTTGTGGAATGTGAAAATAAGGAGGTCAGAGGTAGCGATTAGCGCGGTCATAAGGGCAGACCAAAACAAGCGACTGTTCCAGACAGCCGACTCTCAGATTAGCGGGATTATCAGACTAGCCGAGCTAGGTCATAAACCATGTCGGCTTTCCCCCTTTTGTAAATCTGACCCAGATCAGGAACCAGTAGGGTAATCCCTCTGGGAAAGGTCCCTCCAAACATCTGGTAGCACAACTCTAAGGGAAAACTCAGTTATATAAAGAAGCAGAACTCTAAGGGAAAACTCACAGTTATACAAAGAAGCAGAAGTCTAAGGGAAAATAACATATATGTTGGGGCCTCCAAAAATGTTGTCTTGCGAGAATTGGTAACTGCTAGTTTGAGTGTATATATTCAGACTATAGAGGCCTATAGAATCACTTCACTCAGCCTTTCCACTTGGAGATACAACCACCTCAACTTCAGAATGGGGATTCTGAATATTATTGTGAGTAGAACTTTGATTCTAATGTAGTCTTTTTTAGCAGCTGGTAGGATGTTATTTTAAGGATATTTATTTATGTAGGATTGTGATGAACAAATATTATGCATTGTTCCAGATAGGAATATTATGAATTGCTCCAGGATTTGATTGTTATGTGTTGCTCCAAATTGTGGATAGTGTTGTGAGCTCCTAAAGAGATTATCTAATGTGCCTGTTCATTTATATATGACAAATATTGATAAAGGAAATAATGTTGGAGCAGGATTGTCAACTTGATTAATTAAATATAGAAAAATCAAAGTGTTCTGTACCCCGTGACCAAAGTATATGCTGATTAACAGAACACGGAAACGTTGCATAACGTGCAACGAAATTTCCTCTCACCTCCTCTCCCCTTTAACCTCCACTCACTTCCTTCATGCTCACCTCCTCGCATCTACTCTCCTCTCACCTCCTCTAACCTCCTCTCTTCCCACCTCCTCTCACCTTCTCTTTTCTCACCTATTCTTCTCTTCTCCCCTTTCACCTCCTCCCCTCTACTCTTCTCCCTCCTCCTCTCCTCTTCTCCTCTCCTCTCCTCTTCTCTCCTTTCCTCTCACCTCCTATCCTCACACCTCCTCTCACCTCCTCTTTTCTCACCTCTCCTCTCACCTCCTCTCTTTTCACTTCCTTTCACCCCCTCTCCTCTCACCTCCTCTCATCTCACCTCCTCTCTTCTCCTCTCACCTCCTCTCACTTCCTCTCCTCTCATCTACTTTACTCTCACTTCCTTCCACCTCCTCTCAGCTCCTCTCACCACCTCTCCATTAACCTCCTCTCAACTCCTCAAAATTCCTCTCCCTTCACATTCTATCATCTCCTCTCACTTCTTCTCCTCTCTCCTCCTTTTCTCTTACCTCTTTTCATCTCCTCTCCTCTACACTCCTCTCCTCCCACATCCTCTCCTCTCACTTCCTCTCCTCTAACCTCCTCTCCTTTCTTCCTCTCTCACCAACTCTCCTCTCCTCCATTCATCTCTTCTCCTCTCATCTCCTCTCCTCAACCTCCTTTCATCTCCTCTCCCCTCACTTCCTATCACATCTCTCCTTTCACCTCCTCTCCTCTCCTCCAACCTCATTTACTCTCACCTCCTCTTCTCTCCTCTCCTACCCTCTCCACTCACCTCTTCTCCTATACTCTCCTATCCTCTCAACTCTTTTCCTCTCCTCTCACTTCCTCTTCTCTCCTCTACTCTCATCTCCTCTCTTTTCCCCTCACCTCCTCTCCTCTGCCCTCATCTCACACACTCTCCTCTACCCTCTTCTCATCTCTTTTCTCAACTCTTCTCACCTCCTCTCCTTTCATCTCCTCTACTCTCATCTCTTCTCCTCTAACAACCTCTCCTCTCACCTCCTCTCAATTCCTCTCCACTCACCTCCTCTAACCTCCTCCCTTATCACCTCCCCTCACCTCCTCACATCTCCTTTCCTCTCACCTCCTTTCTTCTCACATACTTTCACTTCCTCTCCTCTCACATCCTCTCTTCCCATATCCTCTCCTCTCATCTCCTCTCACATCCTCTTCTCTCCTCTCACCTCTTCTCCTCTCCTTACCTCTACCTCCTCTAAATCCTCTCCTCTCTTCTCCACTCCTCTCACCTCCTCTCCTCTGACCTCATTTCACTTCTTCTCCTTTCATCTCCTCTCACCTACCTCTTCTCCTCTCTCCTCCTCTCACATCCTTTCCTTTCACCTCTTGTCACCTCCACTCCCCTCACCTCTTCTAACTTCCTCTCCTCTCACCACCTCTCCTCTCCTCTCACCTTCTCTTCTCTAACCTTCTTTCCTCTCCTTTCACCTCCTCTCACCTCTCATCTCATTAACTCTCCTCTCACCTCCGCTCACTTCATCTCTTTTCACCTCCTCTCTCATATTCTCCTCTCACCTCCTCTCCTATCCTCTCCTCTCCTATCCTCTCCTCTCACCTCCTCTCCTCTCCCTTCCTCTCCTAAAATCACCTACTCTCTTCTCTCCTCCTCTCAACTTCTCTCTTCTCCCCTCCTCGCACCTCGCCTCCTCTCACCTCCTTTCCTCTCACATCCTCTCTTATCCCCTTCTCTCATCTCCTTTCATCTCCCCTCTTCTCACCTCCTCTCCTCTCACCAACTCTCTTCTCCCCTCCTCTCCTCTGCGTTCATCTCAACTCCTCTCCTCTCTTCTCCTCTCCTCTCTCCTCCTCTCCTCTCTCCTTCTCTCCTCTAACATTCTCTTCTCTTACCTCATCTCCTCTCCTCTCCCCCCTAACCTCCTCTCACTTCCTTCATTCCCACCTCCTCGCATCTCCTCTCCTCTCACCTCTTCTCACCTTCTCTTTTCTCATCTATTCTTCTTCTCTCTTCTCTCACCTCCTCTCCTCTCATCTCCTCTTCTCTTTCCTCTTCTCCTCTCCTCTCCTCTCACCTCTCATCTCCTTTCTTCTCAACTCCTCTCCTCACCTTTCCTCTCACCTCCTCTTTTTTCACCTCTCCTTTCACCTCCTCTCACCTCCTCTCCACTGTAGTTGTCATGGGTGGAATTTTGGGCCTACGTGACAGAGGAGAGCTTGTCATGGGTTTGGAATGTTTGGTCTACGTGACGAGGTCACGGCGTCATGGGCGTGGAATATTCCTTGGGTGCGTCATAAACAAGACGTGCCTGAACCAATCACATTTCAGTATTTCAGACAAGGAGTGTGTTAGAACCCAAAATGCATTATATCCATGGGGGGGTATTATCAGGCTGGGAGACATTTTCTGCATGCAAGCAGGTCTACTTAATTGTAGGGATAGTTGCATGATGTGTAACATTTATGCCCATGTTAAATTGGGGTTGTGTTATACGAATTAACACAACCAAGTGACGCCGTCTGGCAGCTTGTGGCATGTCGTGGGGTCGCGGTGTTTGTGACCCCACGCTGCCCGGGAAACGGGGTCAGTCTGTGTGGCGCGGCGGTGGAGAGAGGTCAGGTTTGGGGGTGAAATTCTTTTTCCACGCTGTTACTCGCGTCGCCATTGCAATCTTGCATAGTCGGGTGGACTGCAGTTGTATGGTGGCGCGAGGAATTGCGTGGAGTTTCTTTGAGAAGAAACTGGTGGTGAGTAGGTGGAGTGAAGGTAAGTGGAGCCACGTGGAGACGAGCCAAGGTGGTAGCCACGTGGAGGCTAGCTGTGTGGTAGCCACGTGGAGGCTGAGCTAGTGTCTGGAGAGGTGGAGTTTAGCTGTGTGGTAGCCACGTGGAGGCTGAGCTAGTGAGTGGAGGTGGAGCTCAGCCAAGGTGGTAGCCATGTGGAGGCCGAGCTTGTGGAGTGGAGTCCAAGATGGACGCCACGTGTCTCTGAGTCTTGCTGTGTGGAGTGGAGTCCAAGGTGGACGCCACGTACAGCTACCAGAGTTTAGCTGGTGGAGTTGCCTTTGAGTGGAGGCTGAGCTAGTGGAGTGGAGTCCAAGGTGGACGCCACGTGTCTCTGAGTCTTGCTGTGTGGAGTGGAGTCCAAGGTGGACGCTACGTACAGCTACCAGAGTTTAGCTAGTGGAGTTGTCTCTGAGTCTTGCTGTGTGGAGTGGAGTCCAAGGTGGACGCCACGTACAGCTACCAGAGTTAGCTAGTGGAGTTGTCTCTAAGGGGAGTCTGGTTTTGTCCTGCCTCATGAGAAGTGGAGTGGAGTCCAAGGTGGACGCCACGTGTCTCAGGAGAGAGCTAAGTGGAGTTGTCTCTGAGTGGAGACTGAGCTAGCTAAGTGGAGTTGTCTCTGAGTGGAGGCTGAGTCTAGCTGTGTGGAGAGAGGTGGAGTTTCTTGGAGTTTCTTTGCAGAAGAAACCGGCGGTGGAGCTGAGGTGGAAGAGTGGTGGTGAGTGGAGTTGTCTTGTGAACCCACGTGAGCCGCCCACGCCTGCGCACGCCCACGCCTGCACCTATGCGCACGCCCGCGCCTACTCCCGCGCGCGCCCGCACCCACACTACATCCTTAAGAGTAGGAAGTTCTTAAGTGGAGTAAGGAAACTCGTAAGGCTTACAATTAAGTTTTATAGCCAGGTTAGCGAGTGAATGGTGTGTGAGTCTTAATCATGACTTTTTTTTCAGGGGAAGCTTATTTAAATAAACTAAAGAAGCTTGTCTTATTTGTTTACTTTGCCAAACACTCTGGGTACATTAGATTTAAAACTTAGGCGATACAGAGCCTCCCGAAGGTGAGTGAATAGAGGTTGGTGTCGGAAGGCTTGTAATTATCCTACAGATTTATCATCACGAGTTCTACACATAAAATATTGTTACTACAATATATAGAGGGAGGACAAAAAACCTCCCGTGACAGTAGTCCTCTCAATTCCTCTCCCCTCACATCCTCTCCTCTCCTCTCATCTCTTCTCCTCTCCTCTCATCTCTTCTCCTCTCCTCTCCTCTCAACTCATCTCCTCTCCTTTCCACTCACCTCTTCTCCTATCCTCTCCTATCCTCTCACCTCTTTTCCTTTCCTCTCCTCTCACTTCCTCTTCACTCCTCTCCTCTCACCTCCTCTCTTTTCCTCAAAACTTCCTCTCCTCTGCCCTCATCTCACATCATATCCTCTCATCTCACCTCTTCTCACTTCCTCTTCTCTCTGCTTCTCTCATATCCTCTCCTCTCACCTAATTCTCCTTTCACCTCACCTTCTCTCACCTAACATCCTCTCACCTCCTCTCCTCTCCTCTCCTTTCCTCCTACATCCTCTCCTCTCTTCTCACCTCCTCTCCTCTCCTTTCCTCTACTCTCCTATCCTCTCACTTCCTCTCTTCTCATCTCTCTTTTCCCATCTTCTCACCTCCCCTTCTCTCCTCTCATTTCCTCTCACCTCTTCTCTCCCATCTTCTGAACTCCTCTCCTCTCCCTTCTTCTCACCTCATCTCATCTCACCTCCTCTCACCTCTTCTCCTTTCACCTCCTCTCTTCTCACTTCACCTCCTCTCACCTCACCTCCTGTCAGCTCCTCTCACCTCCTCTCCTTTTACCTTCTCTTCTCTCATCTCTTCTGCTCTCACCTCCTCTACTCTCACCTCCTCTCACTACCTCTCCTCTCATCTACTCTCACCTCCTCTCAATTCCTCTCCCCTCACATCCTCTAACCTCCTCTCCTATCACCTCCTCTCACCTCCTCACATTTCCTTTCCTCTCACCTTTTTTCACCTCCTCTCTAAACTCCTATCCTCTTACATCCTCTCCTCTCACCGCCTCTCCATTCCACTCCTCTCACATCCTCTTCTCTCCTCTCACCTCTCCTTACCACTTACCTCCTCTCCTCTCACCTCCTCTCTTCTCCACTCCTCTCACCTCCTCTCCTCTGACCTCATCTCACCTCTTCTCCTTTCATCTCCTCTCCTCTATCCTCCTCTCATATCATTTCCTTTCACCTACTCTCACCTCCTTTCCTCTTACCTCCTCTCCTCTCACCTCCTCTTCTCTCACTTCCTCTCTCTTATTCTCCTCTCACCTCCTTTTCTTTGCATTATATTCAATAAATCAATATCAACTGGCAGAGTCCCTCGCGAATGGAAATTGGCAAACGTCACTCCAATCTTTAAGAAAGGTAATAAATCTCACCCCGGTAATTATCGTCCAATTAGTTTAACATCAGTAGTAAGCAAGTTGATGGAATCGATCCTTAGAGACAAAATTGTATATTACTTGGAAAAGAACAACATTATCAAAGACTCAACACGGTTTCAAAAATAAGAGATCATGCCTCACAAATTTACTTGATTTCTTCAATGAGGTATATAATTTGTACGATAACATGAAAGCAGTTGATATAATCTACTTAGACTTCCAGAAAGCGTTCGATAAAGTGCCTCACAAACGCCTTTTAAGTAAAGTAAAAGCCCATGGTATAACGGAAAACCTTAGTAAGTGGATAGAAGACTGGTTATCAGAAGGTAAACAGCGAGTCGTAATTAACGGAAAAACATCAGAGTGGGTAATCGTAAACAGCGGCGTTCCTCAGGGGTCTGTATTGGGACCAATAATTTTTATAATTTACATTAATGATATCGACGAAGGTATCACTTGCAAAATTTCGAAATTCGATGACGACACACAAATCGCAAATAAGGTAAACTATGAAACTCAGCACAAACTAATGCAAAACGATTTGAATGCTTTAGTCGATTGGTCCAAAATATGGCAAATGAACTTTAATTTAGAAAAATGTCACATACTCCACGTTTGGAAATTGTAACCCCCAAATAAATTATACAATGGATAACGTTCAACTCAAAAACGTAGTTAAAGAAAAAGACCTTGGTGTAATAGTCTCAACTGACCTTAAACCTAAACTTCAATGCACCGAGGTAGTAAAAACTGCTAATAAATTAGTCAATTTTATTGGAAGAGCTTTCGAATTCAAATCAGAAAAAATCATACTAACCCTGTATAACTCACTTGCACGTCCCCACCTGGAGTACTGCGTACAGTTCTGGTCACCTTACTACCGTAAAGACATTAATAAATTAGACAGAATTCAACGTAGAATACCCAAAATATTTCCAAGACTGCGCAATAAACCCTACGATGAACGTCTTAAAGAACTTAATTTATTTTCTCTTACTAAACGCAGACTAAGAGGTGACCTTCTAACAGTATTCAAAATTTTTAAAGGATTCACAAATTTAAAGCCAGACGACTACTTTACTCTCAACCGTTCAAGCATCACCCGCAACAATGGCTTCAAAATAATTGGAAAACGATTTATAACTAACAAAGCCAAGTACTTTTTCTTCAATCGTCGTAAATATATGGAATGGACTGCCCCCAAACATCGTCAACTCGAGTACAATAGAAACTTTTAAAAATCGTCTCGACAAACATCTTGAATGTAATCCCCGGCTGGCAATGTTCGTTACAGAATAAATATAGACACTTTTAAATCTTAAATGTAATTAAGGGATTCATGGTGTAGAGTGCCTCAGACTGGTGGGGGGCTGCAGCTGTTGGTTGTCAGGGTACGGAGCGATCCCTTGATCCGAAGTAAATGAGAATCAAATCTCTACCTGAACAGCAGTTGCAGTACGACTCTTACTGGTCTGTGTCTCCTGCACCAGTTCCCATTTGATATGAGCATGCGATTCTATCCCAGCGTTAGTGGTAGTATAGTATAGTATAGCATAGTATAGTATAGTATAGTATAGTATAGTATAGTATCCTCCGCCCTCTTTTCTTTTCTTTTCTTTCTTTCTTTCTTCTATTTCACACTTGCCTCGAAAATTCAATGTAGTTTTGCTATAATACATGGTATCACTTATTTTCCTGCCAGCTTCGGCTGGAGGGATGGGTGGGAGGGGAGGAGCCTTCCACTGTACTATCCTTTCTCTAATTCAAGTAGTTAGTGTATAGTTATATCAAACAGCCTTCACAGGGACCCTAGGGTCTGATGCTGTTTGTGTTCCCTTGTATTCCCTTGTATCATAGGTTGCATGTATCGTCACCCTCATTCTAACTCACATTCCTTTGACTATATCTCTGATGTTTTTAATTATGTACGCTTACTTCATAAGCCCTTTTTGTGTTCTTGGTGATTTTAATTGTAACTTTTTATTTAAAAACAACAAGATGGAACAAATAATAAAAAACACAAAATTGATTCAATTAATTGACAAGCCTACAAGAACCACATCCCACTCTTGTATTTTATTGGACATTATTGTAACAAATACTCCTGCCTTAGCTCTTCGTCATAACGTGATTGCTTGTCCCATTGCTGACCATGATCTTATATATGTCACGTTGGACATCACTAAACCCGAGAGGCAACCTAAAATCAAAACTAAAATACTACTCACAAGAAATAGTATGCAATTTATTAATATCTGATTGTCAGACATTAAATAAAATCTACACAACTGACAATGTTGATACTCAGGTTCAGATACTTAATGAAGTTTTTTTTTTTAAATGTTTAGATTTATGCGCACCCTTAGTGACACAAGAAGTAAGGAGGCCCTTCGCTCCCTGGATCACTGAGGAGCTGTAAACTTTGATACAACAAAAAAATAGTGCCTTGAAAGATTTGAAAAAAGACAGAGGCAACATTAACTTAGAAACTAATTATAAAAACCTAAAAATACAAGTCCGAGGACTGGTTCACCTTTCTAAATCAGACCACTATAACAAAAAACTAGAGAATAATAGAGGCAACAGTAGGGCCACGTGGAAGACTATAAGAGAACTGATTCCTAATAACAAAAATAATGCTAAGCCGCTGGCTAACAATGATGATAAGGAGAACAGGAAACAGACAGCTAATCATTTCAACACTTTTTTGCTAAAGTTGGTAAGGACACGTTTGATAGATCCCAGAGAAACCTTGAAGATTCACATGAAATACTGCATCCAGTACACACAGACTCACACGATGATATAATTCCAATCTGCCTGTTCCGACCTGAACCCACAAATTGGCAAACAATAACTCTCACCATAAAACACATGAATAACAGTGACTCGTGCGATCAGATGGCATCCCACATAGATTTCTAAAAGACTCCCTTCTTGCTATCATCTCACATTTGATTTGCATCATAAATACATCAATAGTAACAGGAGTTTTCCCCACAGTCTGAAAACACTCAATAGTAACACTCATTCTTAAGTCTGGTGACGTCAATGAACCATGTAATTACCGTCCCACATCACTCCTTCCCCGTTCTTTCTAAAGTACTAGAAAAAATATTATCATCTCGGCTAACTCAACATCTCGAAACAAATAACTAGCTTAGCAAAACCCAGCATGGCTTCAGGTATAACTTATCAACCACCTCTGCTCTATTAACATTAACTAATAACTTATATGCAAACATGGACAATAAGAAAGTTTTCTCTAGTCACTCTCTGTGACTTGTCAAAAGCATTTGACTGCGTTAGTCATACAATTCTACTACATAAGTGCCTCAAGTTAAATATTGATTCTTTCTGGTTCCGCAGCTACCTCAGTGACAGGACACAATCGGTGCGCATAAACAATACTATGTCGGATAAAACAAATGTTTCTTATGGTGTGCCTCAAGGGTCAGTACTTGGTCCCAACTTGTTTACTATATATGTAAACGATCTTTCGTGTTTTTTATCAAATTGTGAAATAATTCAATATGCCGATGACACCCAGTTTATTCACACAGGTAATATAGACGACCTTAATGATTTGATAAACAAAAGTGAAAAGACTGTAAAATTAGCTAGAACATATTTTAACAAGAATGGTTTAATGCTAAATTCCAAAAAGACACAATGTATGTTCATAGGGACAAGGGGGCTTCTATCAAAGATTCCACCTGACACTCACATGCTGGTGGACGGCAACGTAATTACCCCCAGAACATCCGTAAAGAACCTGGGTGTACACTTTGATAACCACTTACTGTTTGATACGCACATCACTGAAATAAGCAAGAATGTATATGGAACACTAATGTATGTAAATAGAATAAGGGATTGTTTTAACAAAAACACAAGAATATCAGTCATACAATCATTAGTCATGAGCATCATAAACTACGGTATTGGCATCTGGGGAACAACCAATTCCACTCAAATCGAACGAGTGCAAAAATTGCAAAATTTTGCTGCCAAAGTTGCTCTTGGAGGAGCTGCCAAAAGTGAACATGTCACTCCTTTCTTGAAAGAGTTGGGATGGCTAAAAATCAATCAAAAACACAAACTTGAGGTAGCAAAAATAATATACAACTTGAAAAATAAAAATCTTCCCAATTGGTTGTTCCCATTAGCTACAGTAAGTGACATGCGTGCCCACAGTGTGAACACTAGGCAGACAGAACAGCTGCATGTACCCCGGTGTAACACCTGCTTGGGCACCAAGTCCTTCCAAGTGGCTGCACCCACCCTCTGGAACAGCCTCCCTAATGATGTCAAACACGCCACCTCCCTAACCACTTTCAAAACGCGTCTAAAAAAACACCTATTAAGTAAACAATTTCAGCTATAAGTACTTCACGTCAAGTTCCTTTGATTTATATATGCATTTTACTACATTTGTGTCTGTGATTTTACTTAGTTTTATTCGACCATGATATGCCTGCTATATCTTAATATTTTATTGCTTCACTATTTTATTAGCCTTTTATAGATTTTATTATTTTATTTCATTGTATATTTAGTACGTTTTACTGAGTAACCATACATTTCGTTTCCTTGTTTCTGTATAATCTTATCATATATCACTTTTTATCTGTCTTCTGTATATTTTATTATCTTATTTTATTACTTGATTTAGTACATTTTACTCAACAACTTGTTATTTCGTTTCTTTGATTTAGCTTAGTTTGACCATATTTTTGCTAAACGTAAACGTATGTACATGTAAAGAATAACCATTGTAATAATGGAATAAAATTCTGATTCTGATTCTGATTCTGATTCTCTCTCTCTCTCTCTCTCTCTCTCTCTCTCTCTCTCTCTCTCTCTCTCTCTCTCTCTCTCTCTCTCTCTCTCTCTCTCTCTCTCTCTCTCTCTCTCTCTCTCTCTCTCTCTCTCTCTCTCTCTCTCTCTCTCTCTCATGCAAATTGCAAGGGGAAGAAGGAAAACGGGACGAAGGAAGGTCGGAGGTAAAGGAGGAAAGGGGAAAACAGAAGAAGGATAATAAGTAGAAAAGGTGTGAAGGGGATTTAATTAATTACCTGTATATCATCATACCTGTATCGAGTTACCTGAGGTGCTGTGAATGGTTAAGAAGAGACAGGTGGAGAGACAAAGCCAGAAGGAATTAAAAATAGTCGTCTGAAAGTTAAGATGAGTAGCAATTAAAGGGAATAGACGAACACAGTGAGGAAGAGAAGACCAAGAGGAGGAAAAAGAGGAGGAGGAGGAGGAGGAGGAGGTGGAGCAGGAGGAAGAGGAGGAGGAGTACAAAGGAAGAACAAACAACAACAGTCCTACTGAACCAAACGAGGCTGTCCGTTTGGCTACACTACTACTCTAATATCTACTTGATTGAGACAAAAGGACAGCAAAGTGGAAGGCTCCTTCCCACCCACCTCTCCCTCCAGCCGAAGCTGGCCGGAAGAGGAAGTGATACCATGTAGCAGGAGGAGGAGGAGGAGGAAGAGGAGGAAGAGTAGAAAAAAAAACACTACTTTAGTCAACATTGAATCACAAATAAATAAAATATATTACATTATGGCAAACTAATCTGGTCGCTTACATACGATCTTATAAAAGAAAATCATGTTAACTCCAACCTGGAAGCTTAGCTCTACTCTGTTTTGGAACGGAAAAACAACTACCTATATATTTTCGGCACCTCGGTTTTGCAAGTACGTTAAAAGTTACCTTCCTCAATATCTTGAGTAAAATGGTTAAGAGTATGCAAGAGGACCCAAGCAGCACATCAACCAACGCCAAGATGAAGATAATAAAGAAGAAGCACCTGAAGATGGGGAAGGTCCTGGGGGAAGGTCAGTACGGCGTGGTGCACAGAGGGCGGCTGGCTCTCTCCCGGGGCAGGATCGTGAAGGTGGCCATCAAGAAGCCCCTGGACGTTCCTGAGCTCATAGCGAAAACCTCTGAGGAGGCAGAGCTACTCCAGGAGGTAGAAGGCGAGGCTGGCGTTCCCCGACTTTACGGGGTAACGACTGACTCTCCTCCCTCCTTGGTGATGGAGCTGTGCCCGGGAGAGCCGCTGGAAGACTGCCTAAGGAGAGGAGAGGTGCGCTCCTGTCTGCTGGCCCTCGTGCAGGTGTGCGGCATTGTGCGGCGCCTGCATGCCAGGGGCGTCACCCACGGTGACATCCACGAAGGGAACGTGTTGGTGGACGCGTCCAACGAGGGGGACGTGCGTGCCTTCCTGCTGGACTTTGGTCTGGCTAAGAGGGACACTGACCGCCTCCAGCAGGAGTCCGATGTCATTGACATTGTGGCTACTGCGCTGGAGGTCATCCCCGACGTGGAGCACCTCTCTGACCTCAGGTGGAGGCTCAACATGGCCTCTGACCTAGACGAGGTCACCACCCTGCTGCACGAGCCCCTGGAAGATAGTGACCTGTCGGTGTGAGTCTGAGGGAGTGGAAAGGACCAGTGTAATGATTGAAAAAGAATAAGAAAAGTAAAAGAAAAGAAAAGAGAAAATAGAAAAAAACGACCAGTGTAGTGATGAAAAAAAGGACCTGTGCAGAAGGCCTTAAGTGTATAAAAAGTGTAATGAAAGTAAGAAAATAAAAGTTGAAAAAGAGAAGAAAAGAAAAAATAGAAAAAAACGACCAGTGTAGTGATGAAAAAAAGGACCTGTGAAGAAGGCCTTAAGTGTATAAAAAGTGTAGTGAAAGTAAGAAAATAAAAGTTGAAAAAGAAAAGAAAAAATAGAAAAAAAACGACCAGTGTAGTGATGAAAAAAAGGACCTGTGCAAAAGGCCTTCAGTGTATAAAAAGTGTAGTGAAAGTAAGAAAAGAAAAGTTGAAAAAGAAAAGAAAAGAAAAGAAAAAATAGAAAAAAACGAACAGTGTAGTGATGAAAAAAAGGACCTGTGAAAAAGGCCTTAAGTGTAGTGCAAGTGCTTGAAAATTGCATTGATACGTAAAAATTTGAAAAAAAGATTTATGATAAAGTTGAAAAAGAAAAAAGGAAGAAAAAGAAGATAGAAAATAAAACCAAAATCTTAAAAGTGCTTGAAAATTGCATTGATACTTAGAATTTTGAAAAAGTATGTGAATAAGATAAAAATGAAAAAGAAAAAAAGTATAACATTAGAAAAACGACCAGTGTAGTGATGAAACAATGGACCTGTGCGCAAGGCCTTAAGTGTATATAAAGTGTATAAAAGTGTAGTAAAAGTGCTTGAAAATTGCATTAATACTTAAAATTTTGAAAAAAAAGTATGTGATTATGATATAGAAAATATTTATGATAAAGTTGAAAAAGAAAAAAGTAAGAAAAAGAAAGAAAGAAAATAATAGAAAATAGAAAAAAAATCTTAAAAGTGCTTGAAAATTGCATTGATACTTAGAATTTTGAAAAAAGTATGTGAATAAGATAAAAATGAAAAAGAAAAAAAGTATAACCATAGAAAAACGACCAGTGTAGTGATGAAACAATGGACCTGTGCACGAGGCCTTAAGTGTATATAAAGTGTATAAAAGTGTAGTAAAAGTGACGGAGACAGGGACAGGGACAGGGAGACGGAGACAGGGACAGGGAGACGGAGACGGAGACAGGGACAGGGAGATGGAGACGGAGAAAGGGACAGGGACAGGGACAGGGAGACGGAGACGGAGACGGAGACGGAGACGGAGACAGGGAAGGGGACAGGGAGACGGAGACGGAGACAGGGACAGGGATAGGGAGACGGAGACGGAGACGGAGACGGAGACGGAGACAGAAACAGGGAGACGGAGACGGAGACGGAGACGGAGACGGAGACGGAGACAGGGACAGGGACAGGGTGACGGAGACAGGGACAGGGACAGGGAGACTGAGACAGGGACAGGGAGACGGAGACGGAGACAGGGACAGGGAGACGGAGACGGAGACGGAGACGGAGACGGAGACAGGGACAGGGAAACGGAGACAGGGAGACGGGGACAGGGACAGAGACAGGGAGACGAAGACGGAGAAAGGGAGACGGAGATGGAGACAGGGAGACGGAGACGGAGACAGGGAGACGGAGACGGAGACAGGGAGACAGAGACGGAGACAGGGAGACGGAGACAGGGAAACAGAGACAGGGACGGAGACAGGGAGACGGAGACAGAGACAGGGAGACGGAGACAGAGACAGGGAGACGGAGACAGAGACAGGGAGACGGAGACGAAGACAGGGAGACGGAGACGGAGACAGGGAGACAGAGACGGAGACAGGGAGACAGAGACCTAGACAGGGAGACGGAGACAGAGACAGGGATACGGAGACAGAGACAGGGAGACGGAGACAGAGACAGGGAGACGGAGACAGAGACAGGGAGACGGAAACAGACAGGGAGACGGAGACAAAGACAGGGAGACGGAGACAGAGACAGGGAGACGGAGACAGAGACAGGGAGACGGAGACAGGGAGACGGAGACAGGGAGACGGAGACAGAAACAGAGACAGGGAGACGGAGATAGGGAGACAGAGACGGAGATAGGGAGACGGAGACAGGGAGACGGAGACAGGGAGACGGAGACAGAGACAGGGAGACGGAGACAGGGAGACGGAGACAGGGAGACGGAGACAGAGACAGAGACAGGGAGACAGAGACAGGGAGACAGAGACGGAGACAGGGAGA
Organism: Metacarcinus magister; assembly: GCA_029783475.1. Classification (NCBI taxonomy): domain Eukaryota; kingdom Metazoa; phylum Arthropoda; class Malacostraca; order Decapoda; family Cancridae; genus Metacarcinus; species Metacarcinus magister. The sequence goes on from JAPQNM010000481.1 coordinate 116,721, forward strand.
CGGAGACAGGGAGACGGAGACAGGGAGACGGAGACATAGACGAAGACGGAGACGGAGATGGAGACGGAGACAGGGAGACAGGGAGACGGGGACAGGGAGACGGAGACAGGGAGACGGAGACAGGGAGACGGAGACAGAGACAGGGAGACGGAGACAGGGAGACGGAGACAGAGACAGGGAGACGGAGACAGAGACAGGGAGACGGAGATAGAGACAGGGAGACGGAGACAGAGACAGGGAGACGGAGACGGAGACAGGGAGACAGAGATGGAGAGAGGGAGACGGAGACAGGGAGACGGAGACAGAGACAGGGAGACGGAGACAGAAACAAGAAGACGGAGACAGACAGGGAGACGGAGACAGGGACAGGGACAGGGAGACGGATACAGGGACAGGGAGACGGAGAGGGAGACGGAGACGGAGACGGAGACGGAGACAGGGACAGGGACAGGTAGACGGAGACGGAGACGGAGACAGGGAGACGGAGACGGAGACGGAGACAGGGACAGGGAGACGGAGACAGGCAGACGGAGACAGAGACAGGGAGACGGAGACAGAGACAGGGAGACGGAGACAGACACAGGGAGACGGAGACAGGGAGACGGAGACAGAGACAGAGAGACGGAGACAGGGAGACGGAGACAGAGACAGGGATACGGAAACAGAGACAGGGAGACGGAGACAGGGAGACGGAGACAGAGACAGGGAGACGGAGACAGAGACAGGGAGATGGAGAAAGGGAGACAGAGACGTAGACAGAGACAGGGAGATTGACACAGAGACAGAGAGACGGACACAGAGACAGGGAGATGGAGACGGAGACAGGGGGACGGAGACAGGGACAGGGACAGGGAGACGGAGACGGAGACAGGGACAGGGAGACGGAGACAGGGACAGGAAGACGGAGACAGGGACAGGAAGACGGAGACAGGGACAGGGAGACGGAGACAGGGAGACGGAGACGGAGACAGGCAGACGGAGACAGGGAGACGGAGACAGAGACAGGGAGACGGAGACAGAGGCAGGGAGACGAAGACAGAGACAGGGAGACGGAGACAGAGACAGGGAAACGGAGACAGAGACAGGGAGACGGAGACGTAGACAGAGACAGGGAGACGGACACAGAGACAGGGAGACGGAGACGGAGACTGGGAGACGGAGACGGAGACATGGAGACGGAGACGGAGACAGGGAGACGGAGACAGGGAGACGGAGACAGGGAGACGGAGACAGGGAGACAGGGAGACGGAGACAGGGAGACAGGGAGACAGAGACAGGGAGACGGAGACAGAGACAGGGAGACGGAGACAGAGAAAGGGAGACGGAGACGTAGTCAGGGAGACGGAGACAGGGAGACGGAGAACGAGACAGGGAGACGGAGACGGAGACAGGGAGACAGAGACGGAGACAGGGAAACGGAGACAGGGAGACGGAGACAGGGAGACAGAGACGGAGACAGGGAGACGGAGACAGAGACAGGGAGACGGAGACAGAGACAGGGAGACGGAGACAGAGACAGGGAGACGGAGATGGCGACAGGGAGACGGAGACGGAGACAGGGAGACAGACACGGAGACAGGGAGACAGAGACGGAGACAGGGAGATGGAGACAGAGACAGGAAGACGGAGACAGAGACAGGGAGACGGAGACAGAGACAGGGAGACGGAGATAGAGACAGGAAGACGGAGACAGACAGGGAAACGGAGACAGAGACAGAGACAGGGAGACGGAGACAGGGAAATGGAGACAGAGACAGTGACAGGGAGACGGAGACAGGGAGACGGAGACAGGGAGACGGAGACAGGGAGACAGGGAGACACGGAGACAGAGACAGGGAGACAGGGAGACAGAGACAGGGAGACAGGGAGACAGAGACAGAGACAGAGACAGGGAGACAGAGACAGAGACAGGGAGACAGAGACAGAGACAGGGAGACGGAGACAGAGACAGGGAGACGGAGACAGACACAGGGAGAATGAGACAGAGACAGGGAGACAGAGACAGGGAGACAGGGAGACAGAGACAGGGAGACAGGGAAACAGAGACAGGGAGACAGGGAGACAGAGACAGAGACAGAGACAGGGAGACAGAGACAGAGACACGGAGACAGAGACAGGGAGACGGAGACAGAGACAGGGAGAATGAGACAGAGACAGGGAGACAGAGAGAAAGACAGGGAGACAGAGACAGAGACAGGGAGACGGAGACAGAGACAGGGAGACGGAGACAGGGAGACGGAGACAGGGAGACGGAGACAGGGTGACGGAGACAGGGAGACAGGGAAACGGAGACAGGGAGACGGAGACAGGGAGACGGAGACTGGGAGACAGAGACAGGGACACAAGGAGACGGAGACAGAGACAGGGAGACGGAGACAGAGACAGGGAGACTGAGACAGAGACAGGGAGACGGAGACAGAGACAGTGACAGGGAGACGGAGACAGGGAGACGGAGACAAAGACAGAGACAGAGACAGTTAGACGGAGACAGAGAGACAGAGACAGGGAGAGGGAGACAGAAGACAGAGACAGGGAGACGGAGACAGGGAGATGGAGACAGGGAGACGGAGACAGGGTGACGGAGACAGGGAGACAGGGAGACGGAGACAGGGAGACGGAGACAGGGAGACGGAGACAAGACAGAGACAGGGAGACTGAGACAGAGAGACAGAGACAGGGAGACAGGGAGACGGAGACAGAGACAGGGAGACGGAGACAGAGACAGGGAGACTGAGACAGAGACAGGGAGACGGAGACAGAGACAGAGACAGGGAGACGGAGACAGGGAGACGGAGACAAAGACAGAGACAGGGAGACTGAGACAGAGAGACAGAGACAGGGAGACGGAGACAGGGAGACAGAGACAGGGAGACGGAGACAGAGACAGAGACAGGGAGACGGAGACAGGGAGACGGAGACAGAGACAGAGACAGGGAGACGGAGACAGGGAGACGGAGACAGAGACAGAGACAGGGAGACGGAGAGGGAGACGGAGACAGGGAGACGGAGACAGGGACAGGGACAGGGAGACGGAGACGGAGACAGGGACAGGGAGACTGAGACAGAGACAGGGAGACGGAGACAGAGACAGAGACAGGGAGACGGAGACAAAGACAGAGACAGAGACAGTTAGAGGGAGACAGAGAGACAGAGACAGGGAGAGGGAGACAGAGAGACAGAGACAGGGAGACGGAGACAGGGAGACAGGGAGACGGAGACAGGGAGACAGGGAGACAGAGACAGGGAGACGGAGACAGAGACAGGGAGACGGAGACAGAGACAGGGAGACGGAGACCGAGACAGGGAGACGGAGACAGAGACAGGGAGACGGTGACAGAGACAGGGAGACGGAGACAGAGACAGGGAGACGGAGCCAGAGAAAGGGAGACGGAGATGGAAACAGGGAGACGGAGACGGAGACAGGGAGACGGAGACGGAGACAGGGAGACAGAGACGGAGACAGGGAGACGGAGACAGGGAAACAGAGACAGGGACGGAGACAGGGAGACGGAGACAGAGACAGGGAGACGGAGACAGAGACAGGTAGACGGAGACAGAGACAGGGAGACGGAGACGGAGACAGGGAGACGGAGACGGAGACAGGGAGACAGAGACGGAGACAGGGAGACAGAGACGGAGACAGGGAGACGGAGACAGGGAGACGGAGACAGGGACGGAGACAGGGAGACGGAGACAGAGACAGGGAGACGGAGACAGAGACAGGTAGACGGAGACAGAGACAGGGAGACGGAGACGGAGACAGGGAGACGGAGACGGAGACAGGGAGACAGAGACGGAGACAGGGAGACAGAGACGGAGACAGGGAGACGGAGACAGAGACAGGGATACGGAGACAGAGACAGGGAGACGGAGACAGAGAGACAGAGACGGAGACAGGGAGACGGAGACAGGGAGACGGAGATAGGGAGACAGAGACGGAGACAGGGAGACGGAGACAGGGAGACGGAGACAGGGAGACGGAGACATAGACGAAGACGGAGACGGAGATGGAGACGGAGACAGGGAGACAGGGAGACGGGGACAGGGAGACGGAACAGGGACAGGGAGACGGAGAGGGAGACGGAGACGGAGACGGAGACAGAGACAGGGACAGGGACAGTTAGACGGAGACGGTGACGGAGACAGGGAGACGGAGACGGAGACGGAGACAGGGACAGGGAGACGGAGACAGGCAGACGGAGACAGAGACAGGGAGACGGAGACAGAGACAGGGAGACGGAGACAGACACAAGGAGACGGAGACAGGGAGACGGAGACAGAGACAGGGAGACGGAGACAGGGAGACGGAGACAGAGACAGGGATACGGAGACAGAGACAGGGAGACGGAGACAGGGAGACGGAGACAGAGACAGGGAGACGGAGACAGAGACAGGGAGATGGAGACAGGGAGACAGAGACGTAGACAGAGACAGGGAGATGACACAGAGACAGAGAGACGGACACAGAGACAGGGAGATGGAGACGGAGACAGGGAGACGGAGACAGGGACAGGGACAGGGAGACGGAGACGGAGACAGGGACAGGGAGACGGAGACAGGGACAGAAAGACGGAGACAGGGACAGGAAGACGGAGACAGGGACAGGGAGACGGAGACAGGGAGACGGAGACGGAGACAGGCAGACGGAGACAGGGAGACGGAGACAGAGACACGGAGACAAAGACAGGGAGACGAGACAGAGACAGGGAGACGGAGACAGAGACAGGGAAACGGAGACAGAGACAGGGAGACGGAGACGTAGACAGAGACAGGGAGACGGACACAGAGACAGGGAGACGGAGACGGAGACTGGGAGACGGAGACGGAGACATGGAGACGGAGACGGAGACAGGGAGACGGAGACAGGGAGACGGAGACAGGGAGACGGAGACAGGGAGACAGGGAGACGGAGACAGGGAGACAGGGAGACAGAGACAGGGAGACGGAGACAGAGACAGGGAGACGGAGACAGAGAAAGGGAGACGGAGACGGAGTCAGGGAGACGGAGACAGGGAGACGGAGAACGAGACAGTAAGACGGAGACGGAGACAGGGAGACAGAGACGGAGACAGGGAAACGGAGACAGGGAGACGGAGACAGGGAGACAGAGACGGAGACAGGGAGACGGAGACAGAGACAGGGAGACGGAGACAGAGACAGGGAGACGGAGACAGAGACAGGGAGATGGAGATGGCGACAGGGAGACGGAGACGGAGACAGGGAGACAGACACGGAGACAGGGAGACAGAGACGGAGACAGGGAGATGGAGACAGAGACAGGAAGACGGAGACAGAGACAGGGAGACGGAGACAGAGACAGGGAGACGGAGATAGAGACAGGAAGACGGAGACAGACAGGGAGACGGAGACAGAGACAGAGACAGGGAGACGGAGACAGGGAGATGGAGACAGAGACAGTGACAGGGAGACGGAGACAGGGAGATGGAGACAGGGAGACGGAGACAGGGAGACAGGGAGACACGGAGACAGAGACAGGGAGACAGGGAGACAGAGAAAGGGAGACAGGGAGACAGAGACAGAGACAGAGACAGGGAGACAGAGACAGAGACAGGGAGACAGAGACAGAGACAGGGAGACGGAGACAGAGACAGGGAGACGGAGACAGACACAGGGAGAATGAGACAGAGACAGGGAGACAGAGACAGGGAGACAGGGAGACAGAGACAGGGAGACAGGGAAACAGAGACAGGGGGACAGGGAAACAGAGACAGAGACAGAGACAGGGAGACAGAGACAGAGACACGGAGACAGAGACAGGGAGACGGAGACAGAGACAGGGAGAATGAGACAGAGACAGGGAGACAGAGAGAAAGACAGGGAGACAGAGACAGAGACAGGAAGACGGAGACAGGGAGACGGAGACAGGGAGACGGAGACAGGGTGACGGAGACAGGGAGACAGGGAAACGGAGACAGGGAGACGGAGACAGGGAGACGGAGACTGGGAGACAGAGACAGGGACACAAGGAGACGGAGACAGAGACAGGGAGACGGAGACAGAGACAGGGAGACTGAGACAGAGACAGGGAGACGGAGACAGAGACAGAGACAGGGAGACGGAGACAGGGAGACGGAGACAAAGACAGAGACAGAGACAGTTAGACGGAGACAGAGAGACAGAGACAGGGAGAGGGAGACAGAGAGACAGAGACAGGGAGACGGAGAAAGGGAGATGGAGACAGGGAGACGGAGACAGGGTGACGAAGACAGGGAGACAGGGAGACGGAGACAGGGAGACGGAGACAGGGAGACGGTGACTGAAAGACGGAGACAGGGAGACGGGGAGACGGAGACAGAGACAGGGAGACGGAGACATATACAGGGAGACTGAGACAGAGACAGGGAGACGGAGACAGAGACAGAGACAGGGAGACGGAGACAGGGAGACGGAGACAAAGACAAAGACAGGGAGACTGAGACAGAGAGACAGAGACAGGGAGACGGAGACAGGGAGACAGAGACAGGGAGACGGAGACAGAGACAGAGACAGGGAGACGGAGACAGGGAGACGGAGACAGAGAAACAGACAGGGAGACGGAGACAGGGAGACGGAGACAGAGACAGAGACAGGGAGACGGAGAGGGAGACGGAGACAGGGAGACGGAGACAGGGACAGGGACAGGGAGACGGAGACGGAGACAGGGACAGGGAGACTGAGACAGAGACAGGGAGACGGAGACAGAGACAGAGACAGGGAGACGGAGACAAAGACAGAGACAGAGACAGTTAGAGGGAGACAGAGAGACAGAGACAGGGAGAGGGAGACAGAGAGACAGAGACAGGGAGACGGAGACAGGGAGACAGGGAGACGGAGACAGGGAGACAGGGAGACAGAGACAGGGAGACGGAGACAGAGACAGGGAGACGGAGACAGAGACAGGGAGACGGAGACCGAGACAGGGAGACGGAGACAGAGACAGGGAGACGGTGACAGAGACAGGGAGACGGAGACAGAGACAGGGAGACGGAGACAGAGAAAGGGAGACGGAGATGGAAACAGGGAGACGGAGACGGAGACAGGGAGACGGAGACGGAGACAGGGAGACAGAGACGGAGACAGGGAGACGGAGACAGGGAGACGGAGACGGAGACAGGGACGGAGACAGGGAGACGGAGACAGAGACAGGGAGACGGAGACAGAGACAGGTAGACGGAGACAGAGACAGGGAGACGGAGACGGAGACAGGGAGACGGAGACGGAGACAGGGAGACAGAGACGGAGACAGGGAGACAGAGACGGAGACAGGGAGACGGAGACAGGGAGACGGAGACAGGGACGAAGACAGGGAGACGGAGACAGAGACAGGGAGACGGAGACAGAGACAGGTAGACGGAGACAGAGACAGGGAGACGGAGACGGAGACAGGGAGACGGAGACGGAGACAGGGAGACAGAGACGGAGACAGGGAGACAGAGACGGAGACAGGGAGATGGAGACAGAGACAGGAAGACGGAGACAGAAACAGGGAGACGGAGACAGAGACAGGGAGACGGAGACAGAGACAGGGAGACGGAGACAGACAGGGAGACGGAGACAAAGACAGGGAGACGGAGACAGAGACAGGGAGACGGAGACAGAGACAGGGAGACGGAGACAGGGAGACGGAGACAGGGAGACGGAGACAGAGACAGAGACAGGGAGACGGAGACAGGGAGACAGAGACGGAGACAGGGAAACGGAGACAGGGAGATGAAGACAGGGAGACGGAGACATAGACGAAGACGGAGACGGAGACGGAGACAGGGAGACAGGGAGACGGGAACAGGGAGACGGAGACAGGGAGACGGAGACAGGGAGACGGAGACAGAGACAGGGAGACGGAGACAGGGAGACGGAGACAGAGACAGGGAGACGGAGACAGAGACAGGAAGACGGATATAGAGACAGGGAGACGGAGACAGAGACAGGGAGACGGAGACGGAGACAGGGAGACAGAGACGGAGACAGGGAGATGGAGACGGAGACAGGAAGACGGAGACAGAGACAGGGAGACAGAGACAGAGACAGGAAGACGGAGACAGACAGGGAGACGGAGACGGAGACAGGGACAGGGACAGGGGGACGGAGACGGAGACGGTGACGGAGATGGAGACAGGGAGACGGAGACGGAGACAGGGAGACAGAGACGGAGACAGGGAGACAGAGACGGAGACAGGGAGACAGAGACGGAGACAGGGAGACAGAAACGGAGACAGGGAGACGGAGACAGAAATAGGGAGACGGAGACAGAGACAGGAAGACGGAGACAGAGACAGGGAGACGGAGACAGAGACAGGGAGACGGAGACAGAGACAGAGACAGGGAGACGGAGACAGGGAGACGGAAACGGAGACAGAGACAGGGAGACAGGGACAGGGACAGGAAGACGGAGAAGGATACGGAGACGGAGACGTTGACAGGGACAGCAACAGGGACAGGGAGACGGAGACAGGGAGATGGAGACAGGGAGACGGGGACAGGGACAGGGACAGGGAGACGGAGACAGGGAGACGGAGACAGGGAGACAGGGAAAGGGAGACGGAGACGGAGACGGAGACGCAGACGGAGACAGGGAAGGGAAGACGGAGACAGGGACAGGAAGACGGAGACAGGGACAGGGACAGGGAGACGGAGACGGAGACGGAGACAGAGACGGAGACAGAGACAGGGAGACGGAGACGGAGACGGAGACGGAGGCAGGGAGACGGAGACGGAGACGGAGACAGGGAGACGGAGACAGGGACAGGGACAGGGACAGGGAGACGGAGACGGAGACGGAGACGGAGACGGAGACAGGGACAGGTAGACGGAGACAGGGAGACGGAGACGGAGACGGACACGGAGACAAGGACAGGGACAGGGACAGAGAGACGGAGACGGAGACGGAGACGGAGACAGGGAGACGGAGACAGGGACAGGGACAGGGAGACGGAGACGGAGACAGGGACAGG
>JAPQNM010000496.1:0-2500 GCA_029783475.1 Metacarcinus magister
GTGCTGCTTTAATATCGTCCTTTCCCTCAGTTTCCCATCGTGGTAATAAGAGTATTACATTTTGTACATCACTTAGAACTCTTTTATTAGTAAGATAGTGTAAGAAATTCCCTTGTAGGTCAATTTGATCTATCTAATTATACTTATTCTATCATCTCACAGTCATATGATGATATATTCTTTTTGGCTTACGATGCTATTTTTTAAGGGATACACAACCGTTCCTGCTATCATACATGCCTCTTCCGAGATGCTATAGGACACCTGATCTTTCACTAGTTTCTGATTGGGGCAGAGCAAACCTGGTTCTGTTCAATGCTTCAAAAACTCAATTTCTACAACTATCTACTCGACATAACCTTCCAGATAACTATCCCCTCTTCTTCAATGACACTCAACTTCCCCTCTCCTCCACATTAAACACACTCGGTCTATCCTTTACTAAAAATCTAAACTGTCAGTTTTATATCTCTACTCTTGCTAAATCAGCTTCCAAGAAGGTGGGTGTCCTATGGCGTCTGCGTCCATTTTTCTCTCACTCCCAGCTGCTTGCTCTGTACAGGGCCTTATCCGCCCATGTATGGAGTATGGCTCTCATGTCTGGGGGGGTTCAACTCACACAGCCTTATTGAACAGGGTGGAGTCTAAAGCTTTTCGTCTCATCAACTCTCCTCTAACTTACTGTCTTGATTTTTTTAAGTCACTGACGCAATATTTCATCTTTATCTATTTTCTACCGCTATTTTCATGCTGACTGCTCTTCTGAACTTGCTAACTGCATGCCTCCCCCTCTCCCGCGGCCTCGCTGCACAAGACTTTCTACTTCTTTTCATCCCTATTCTGTCCATCTTCCTAATGCAAGAGTTAACCAGTATCTTCACTCTTACATCCCTTACACTGGTAAACACTGGAATCCCTCTTCCTTTGTCTTGGGCCAATAAATGGCAAATGAAATTTAACGTTGAAAAATGCAAGGTACTACACATCGGAAGAAATAATGATCACGTTCAGTACTCAATGAATGGTAAATCACTTTCTACAGTAAACAAAGAAAAAGATCTGGGAATCACAATATCAAACGATTTAAAACCCAGTCAACATTGTTCAGAGGTAGTTAAAACTGCTAACAGATTGGTCGGCTTTATTGGGCGTACTTTCGAAAATAAATCAGAAAAAGTCATATTAAAACTGCATAATTCACTAGTACGACCCCATCTTGAGTATTGCGTACAGTTTTGCTCCCCATATTACAGAAAGAACATTGACAAACTGGAAAGAGTCCAGCGAAGAATAACAAAAATGATTCCAAGGCTGAAAAATAAACCTTATGAAGAAAGACTTAAAGAACTAAACTTATTCAGCCTAGAAAAACGAAGGATGCGAGGGGATTTAATTGAAATGTTCAAGATAATCAAAGGATTCGATAATATCAATGTAGAAGATTACATTACTTTTGATCGATCAAATATAACAAGACGACGTCATTCTTTTAAGATTACTGGTAAAAGATTCACATCAAACGAAGCCAAGCACTTCTTTTTCAATCGGATCGTTAACGTTTGGAACTCCCTGCCCGCCAATATCGTCGACAGTAAAACAATTACTACGTTCAAAAATAGACTTGACAAATATTTAGAAGCCAATCCACAACTAAAATACTATCCGTTAACGTAGCAAACTTTGAGTAAGTTCATCCTGATGTACCTAACTTACGAAATGTCGATTCAAAAGACGTCGCTAGTGGCCTGACATCGCTTGCCAGGAAGTAGTGGTAGCAGTAGTGGTAGTGACAGTATGGCCTTGGTTGGCCTTCCTTTCCCTGCCAGCCATGGCTGGGGATAGAAAGCCTTCACCCTTACTATCCTGTATCCTTCACTCTAGAGTAGATAGTGTAGTCTCACAAACAGCCTCGTAAGGGCCAGCAGGCCTGTTGTTGTTTGTTCTTCCTATGTGTTCCTATGTGTCTGTTTTTTCCACCTACCTATGACATAAACTCTTTCAAAAGAGGAGTGTCAAGATACCTCTAATGTTAACTTAAACTCCAACCCTTGCTTTTATTTCTCCTACTGTCTTCTTTGCAGGGTCTGGCAGCAAGCGGGATATTTTTTAACGTGTTTTTGTTTTCCGTTGGCCAGTGCCCTTTTAATTAATAAATATATATATATATATATATATATATTTATATATATATATATATATATATATATATATATATATATATATATATATATATATATATATATATATCATTAACCGTTGGCACCAACTGGCATATGGAGGCACAGATGGACTTGCCTCGTCTGTTATTTGTATTTTGTTCATTCATTTATTATTTTTATGATAATGTTTATCAATGAATAAAAACGGATATTAATTATAAAGAGAAAATCATTGAACATTTTACTTTTTATTTATAAATCAATAATATAAATGCATATACTTAATAATAAAACATAGACACACAAAAAATTGAAACAATATAAATGTAATCACAAACTTA
>JAPQNM010000496.1:10000-22500 GCA_029783475.1 Metacarcinus magister
AAAAAGATATTAACGTGAAATATCCTTGAGAATGGAAATAGTTTAGTTGATAATGAATGTGATTGAGAAACGTATATAAAAAAAAAGGTGAAGTTTAAAGGAATGAAAAAAAAATATATATATGAAGATTGAGAAAGACATTACAATTAGAAAAAAAGCAGCAAAAACGCGGAAAGGAAAACAAAACAAAACAAACTAAACTAAAATAAATAAAACATGGGAATAAAAACACCACAAAACACATATTATGAATTACAAAAAGATAGAAGAAAAAAAAATTGACGCATCTATTCCTCCTCCTCCTCCTCCTCCTCCTCCTCCTCCTCCTCCTCCTCCTCCTGCACCACTTCAAGAGCCATCAAATCTGTACTCGCCGCTGTGAGGGAGTCAGGGAGGGAGGGAGGGAGAGAGGGAGAGAGGGAGGGAGAGAGAGAGAGGGAGAGAGGGAGGGAGATGAATTTCTTGGGCTGTGTTTGTGTTAGGTTCGTGTCTTCATCAGATGGAGAGCCTTGCAATGGAGCCTACAGCCACCCATCGTTACCTCTGGTAAAATTCACTCGTGGCTCGAAGACTGGCTCTACGAGAGAAAACAACGCGTCGTTATTAACGGTAAAGCATCAAACTGGCGAAACGTTCTAAGTGGAGTGCCGCAAGGTTCAGTGCTCTGCCCCGTTCTTTTTGTAATCTACGTAAATGACATCGATGAAGGCCTCACCTGTAAGATATCCAAATTTGCTGACGACACGAAAATAACTGGAAGAGTTACTACTACTGCCGAAAAAGCGCTACTACAGTCCGACCTCGATCGCTTAGTAAATTGGTCAAAGAAGTGGCAGATGACGTATAACTTAAATAAGTGTAAAGTTTTGCATATTGGGAGTAACAATAATCGCACTAACTATTCAATGAACGGTACCGAACTTCTTAAAGTTAATGAAGAAAAAGACCTGGGTGTAACTATTAGTAGCGACCTCAAACCAGGCAAACACTGCTCAGAAGCCGTTAAAACCGCTAACAAATTAATTGGTTTCATTGGCAGAACCTTCGAGTTTAAATCTGATAAAGTCGTCCCTGACACTGTTCAATTCCCTCGTACGTCCGCATCTCGAATATTGCGTTCAGTTTTGGTCACCTTACTATAGAAAAGACATTGTAAAGCTGGAGAGAGTCCAAAGACGAGCCACAAAAATGATTCCGCGACTGCGCAATAAGCCATACGAGGAACGACTGAAGGAGCTCAATCTGTTCAGTTTAGAGAAACGTAGATTACGGGGAGACCTAATAGAAGTTTTCAAAATGATTCGTGGTTTCGATAACGTCAATATAAGCGATTACATAATTGTTGATCGGGAAAGAAACACAAGAAACAATGGATTCAAAATAATCGGTAAAGCCTTCAGATCGGAAGAATCTAAACACTTTTTCTTCAATAGAATAGTTAATGTATGGAACTCTCTCCCAGCACAGGTAGTCAACAGTAATACGATTGAAACTTTTAAAGCTAAACTCGATAAGTACTTGACGACAAAACCTAACCTAACTTATTACCCGCTTCGTTAATGATGTAAATTTTAAATAGTGATAGATAGCCTTTTTCTTTCTTTTTCACACTATACTATCAAATTTCCTGCGCAGTTTTTATTACTACTTCTGCGCAGGTGTTTCTTTAACCACTTTTTTTCCTGCCGGCGTTTGCCGGAGGGAGAGGTGGGTGGGGAGGAGCCTTCCACTTTACTATCCTTTACCTCAGACTTGTAGAGAATATAGAAGTAGAGTAGCTACACAGGCAACCTTGTAAGGCCCACCAGGGCTGTTGTTGCCTGTTATTCCTTTGTATTCCTTTGTATTCCTCCTCCTCCTCCTCCTCCTCCTCCGTCCAACCCGTAAACGAATACAATCATCATTCATCTTATTTTCTTCCTCCTCACAGGCCTCGTAACGCACCAGCTGGAGAAAGAGCAACGAAATGCGCACGGGACGACCCACAACGAGAGAGAGAGAGAGAGAGAGAGAGAGAGAGAGAGAGAGAGAGAGAGAGAGAGAGAGAGAGAGAGAGAGAGAGAGAGAGAGAGAGAGGTGTATTGGCTTTTTAATACGTGTTGTTGTTGTTGTTATTGTTGTTGTTGTTGTTGTTGTTGTTGTTGTTGTTGTTGTTTGGTATGTAGTGGTGACGTGACACTAGCACTGCCCTGGACGCTGCACATTCCAGGTACATTAATCTATTAGCGGTGAAAGCGTAAATGGAACCACCATAAATCAAAGCAGAGAGAGTTAGGTTGAAATTATTCTATACATAGTAAGTTTTTTTTAGTGCTAAATTCCTATATATGCCTGTGATCAACCAGACTTTTAACATACATAAATACATACATATATACATACAGACAGACATAAATACATACATACATACATGACTCGTTTTCCTAGCTTCTATCTCTCTTCTTCTCTTCTTTTTCTCTCTCCATATCTTAATTTAGTGATATAAAAACAAAAATATAAATGACATAAGTTCTAACCCGTTTCTAAGAGTGTTGAGAAGATTGATCCTCAGCACGTGTCAGTGTTTTATTATGCAACCTTAACTCTATCAGCGTCAGGATACAAAGGTAGAGCATCGAACACCTTGTCGAGTAGGTACTGTGTGTGTCTCTTTCTCTCTTTCTCTCTCTCTCTCTCTCTCTCTCTCTCTCTCTCTCTCTCTCTCTCTCTCTCTCTCTCTCTCTCTCTCTCTCTCTCTCATTCCTGCTATATTTTCTCTTTGTATGGTCTCATTTCACTCTTGTTGACTCATTAATTCACTCATAGTCACTCATGTTCTCACTGATACACTCAAAAACACTCAAACACACTCACACACCCACTCCATTCACTCACACATTCCACAATACTCGTTCAATTACTTATTAATGCACTCACACACACGCATATACACCCACATCCATACACACACACACACACACACACACACACACACACACACACACGTTCCTTCGACCCTCCCTCCTTCCTCTCTCCCTCCCTCCTTCCTTCCCTCCTAACCTAACCTAACCTAACCCTACCTAAGACATTAACACCCAATACTTTACCTGAATATTCAGTGACTGCAATACAAAGGAATACAAAGGAATAACAGGCAACAACAGCCCTGGTGGGCCTTACAAGGTTGCCTGTGTAGCTACTCTATTTCTATATTCTCTACAAGTCTGAGGTAAAGGATAGTAAAGTGGAAGGCTCCTCCCCACCCACCTCTCCCTCCGGCAAACGCCGGCAGGAAAAAAAGTGGTTAAAGAAACACCTGCGCAGAAGTAGTAATAAAAACTGCGCAGGAAATTTGATAGTATAGTGTGAAAAAGAAAGAAAAAGGCTATCTATCACTATTTAAAATCCATTAACGAAGCGGGTAATAAGTTAGGTTAGGTTTTGTCGTCAAGTACTTATCGAGTTTAGCTTTAAAAGTTTCAATCGTATTACTGTTGACTACCTGTGCTGGGAGAGAGTTCCATACATTAACTATTCTATTGAAGAAAAAGTGTTTAGATTCTTCCGATCTGAAGGCTTTACCGATTATTTTGAATCCATTGTTTCTTGTGTTTCTTTCCCGATCAACAATTACGTAATCGCTTATATTGACGTTATCGAAACCACGAATCATTTTGAAAACTTCTATTAGGTCTCCCCGTAATCTACGTTTCTCTAGACTGAACAGATTGAGCTCCTTCAGTCGTTCCTCGTATGGCTTATTGCGCAGTCGCGGAATCATTTTTGTGGCTCGTCTTTGGACTCTCTCCAGCTTTACAATGTCTTTTCTATAGTAAGGTGACCAAAACTGAACGCAATATTCGAGATGCGGACGTACGAGTGAATTGAACAGTGTCAGGACGACTTTATCAGATTTAAACTCGAAGGTTCTGCCAATGAAACCAATTAATTTGTTAGCGGTTTTAACGGCTTCTGAGCAGTGTTTGCCTGGTTTGAGGTCGCTACTAATAGTTACACCCAGGTCTTTTTCTTCATTAACTTTAAGAAGTTCGGTACCGTTCATTGAATAGTTAGTGCGATTATTGTTACTCCCAATATGCAAAACTTTACACTTATTTAAGTTATACGTCATCTGCCACTTCTTTGACCAATTTACTAAGCGATCGAGGTCGGACTGCAGTAGCGCTTTTTCGGCAGTAGTAGTAACTCTTCCAGTTATTTTCGTGTCGTCAGCAAATTTGGATATCTTACAGGTGAGGCCTTCATCGATGTCATTTACGTAGATTACAAAAAGAACGGGGCCGAGCACTGAACCTTGCGGCACTCCACTTGGAACGTTTCGCCAGTTTGATGCTTTACCGTTAATAACGACGCGTTGTTTTCTCTCGTAGAGCCAGTCTTCGAGCCACGAGTGAATTTTACCAGTAATGCCGTGCGAAATTAATTTACTTAGAAGGTGCTTATGGGGAACTTTGTCAAATGCTTTTTGAAAGTCCAGATAAATGACGTCTACCGCTTTGGATTCATCGAATATGTTAAATACGTCGTTGTAGAAGTCTAGTAGGTTAGTGAGGCATGAACGTTTATTACGGAAGCCATGTTGGGAGTTTTTAATGAGACTGTTCTCTTCCAAGAAGCTTACTAGTTTGTTACGCAATATGGTTTCCATTAATTTACTGACTACTGAGGTGAGGCTGATCGGTCTATAATTACATGGAAGAGACTTGTTTCCCTTCTTTTGAATGGGGGTAACATTTGCAAGTTTCCAGTCTCGAGGTACTTTACCGGAGTTTAGTGATTTATTAAAAATTATCGAGAGGGGTTTACATATTTGATTTTTGGTTTCTTTTAATACACGTGGCGCTATGCGGTCAGGCCCAGGAGTTTTGTTTACTTTAATATTATCAAGTACTTTTATTACGATATCCTCTGTAATCTCGCAATTATTTAAAAGGATGCTATTGTCTGTGACTTGCGACATCTCTATGAAACCATTTGTGTCTTCACTTGTAAAAACTGAGGCAAAATATTCATTTAATGTTTCGGCCATATCGACCTCGTTGTTAACGTGTTCCCCATTGTCTAGGCGAAGTGGACCGATGTTACTAGTTTGGACTTTTTTACGGCGAACGTAACTGTAGAATTCTTTCGGGTTCGATTTAATTTTACTGACGATAAGCGCTTCACAATTTTTTTTACTTTGTCTAATAAGTTTATTAGTTTCGCGGCGAAGTCTTTGAAATAAAATCTTATCACTTTCGAGTTGAGTTCGTTGGTATTTACGGTATGCACGTTTTTTGTTAGACAGGCCTGTTTTTATTCGATTATTCCACCATTTTGGTTTAATATTATTACCTGAACGTCTTTTACAGACTGGAATACACGATTTTACCGCATTGTTTAAGATGTGAGTGAATTTATTCCATGAATCGTTTACGTCGGTTTCACATGATAATTGGCTCCAGTCTGTTTCTGAGAGAATATTTTTAAGTCTTTCGTAATTACCTTTACTGTACACGTAAACTAATTCTTCACTAATGTTTTCATCGTAAATCTTGAGATTTATGTCAAACTTAACAATTTTATGATCGCTCGTGCTGAATTCTGGGCCAACAATGACGTTACTTATTAGCGTTTCGTTTGTTGAGAATACAAGGTCTAATATATTATCACCTCTCGTTGGTTCGTTAACATGTTGACTTAGAGCGCTTTCTAGTAAATTATCGTATAAATTTTGACCAGAGTGGGACGATATTGGATTTCCCCATGAATTTACGGGTAAGTTAAAATCTCCGAATATGACACTTTCGCTTGAATCGCTTATCTCAGTTATCTGGTCGTATAAATCTTTATCGGTGTTAGCGCCTTGGGCTGGAGGTCTATAAACAAGTCCGATAACAATTTTTCTTGAACGAATAGTTAAATTTAAAAATACTGTGTCCACGTTGTTTATTTTTCTCTTGTCGGTTAAAATTGGTCGAAGACTGGCTTTTACGTAGAGAAGAACTCCTCCACCTAACTTATTTTTTCTTTCGCAGCTAAACATCGAGTAACCGGGTAAGTTATATTCAGCTAAAAAATCTCTGTTTTCCGTATCGAGCCATGTTTCAGTGTTTCAGTGAAGGAGAAGGAAAAGGAGACGAGGAGGAGGAGGAGGAGGGGAAGGGGGATGGTGAGGACAGTGTGTGTGTGTATGTGTGTGTGTGTGTGTGTAGGTGTGAGGAATAATATGTTGTGACGTGTTGTGAGCCTTGGTAATGAGACTGCAGTGTGAGTTATGTCTGTATTAAGGGCACACGGCAGGTAGGATTGATCGGATGAGAGAGAGAGAGAGAGAGAGAGAGAGAGAGAGAGAGAGAGAGAGAGAGAGAGAGAGAGAGAGAGAGAGAGAGAGAGTGTGAGTGTGTGTGTGTGTGTATGAGTAGATTAATTCACCTCATCGTCCCTGCCTATATGTTACTGTGCCTGTGTGTGTGTGCCTGTGTGTGTGTGTGTGTGTGTGTGTGTGTGTGTGTGTGTGTGTGTGTGTGTGTGTGTGTGTGTGTAAGGAAGAAGAGGAGGAGGAAGGTACTGGATTTATAAAGTCTCGTAACCTTTCTTATCTCTTCCTCCTCACCAGGCACGCAGTCTCCTCCTCCTCCTCCTCCTCCTCCTCCTCCTCCTTCCCCCCCTCCTCCTCCTGCTACTACTACGGCGACTCCTAAGACCCCAGCAGCAAACCCAACGTATCACACACACACACACACACACACACACACACACACACACACACACACACACACACACACACACACACAGACGACAGCTGTATCCCTTGCAGGTCAGCCCATATCCCTTAGAAGTCTCCCTATATCCACCCAGCTCAACCTGCCTCACGCCCCCCTTGCCCCTTGCCCCTTGCCCCTCCCCCTGCCCCTTGCTGAGTACTTTCCCAAGAGCTGAGTACGGTAAAGGTTCCCTCCCGCTGTGTTTGTATCGCTATGGTTGTGGTGTTTGCAGTGGATGTGTGACTTTCTTTGCGTGTGGAGCGGCAGGGATGAGGGTAAAGAGGCTCCAGGTGACGCCAGGAAAAGAGGGGATGCAGGGACGGTGAGGGGAGGGAGAGAGGGAGGAAGGGGAGGAGAGGAGAGGGAGAAGGAGGAGGGAGAGAAAGGTGGAGAGGGGAGGGAGGAGAAAGGAGGGTATGAAGGAGAGAAAGGTGAAGAAAACTAGTAACATTATGTCTACAAAGCTTCTATACTGAAAGAAAATGGAAGAAAAACAACATGAGAGAGAAAGAGAGAGATAAAAAAAAGATAGAATGTTAGAATAATGATGATAATAAATACGAGAGAGAGAGAGAGAGAGAGAGAGAGAGAGAGAGAGAGAGAGAGAGAGAGAGAGAGAGAGAGAGAGAGAGAGAGAGAGAGAGAGAGAGAGAGTGTTACAAAGCCTTCCTCCGTCAACACCCGCTACTCTAATTCTCTTAATTTTTCCATTCCTCCTCCAGGTTTCCCCTCTCAACACTGAAGGGGAAAAAAGGTGTGTTGTGTTTTCCCGCGGTCGGATACGGCAAGCTAATGAAGGGATTAGTGTAGCCTCCCCTTTTATTTTCCCATTTTCTTGGCTGCCCTCCCTCTCCCTCTCTTTCTCTTTTTTATTTTCTCTCTCTTATCTACACTATATCTATTTAGTTTTTATTCGAATAGCTTAAAAATAATATAAGTAACCTAATTTAACCTAACTTTTCCTTATATATTATTTCCTATTATCTTATATTTCTCATTTATTACGTAATTCATCACTTCCCTCCTTCCCCTCCACTTGGCTCCCTCCTTCCCCTCCACCTGCCTCCCTCCTTCCCCTCCACCTGCCTCCCTCCTTCCCCTCCTCCACCTGATTGGAAGGCCGCGTGCTGCCTCCTCCATTGCCTTCGCCTTACTGACTGTCTTCTGGGAGTCGTGTACAAACAGCCGTTCTGAGTCAACATGCGCTACTCGGCTCATAACAGTGCGAGCGTGCGCCTAGTGCCTCCCTACACTATATTGATGGTGAGATAATTCATAATAGTAGTAGATGTTAAAGTGATCATTCTATACTTATACAAATTAATAACTTTTTTTACTTTTTTCGTGAGATGAAGTTAAATAAGTCTTCACGAGGTGCTAAATTACGTTATATATATTATTTTTTTATGATTAACAATTAAGTAAAGATGTTGTCGATATAAGAATGTTTGTTTTTATTCTAATTAAATAATATGCATTGAGTCTGGTGAGAGAGAGAGAGAGAGAGAGAGAGAGAGAGAGAGAGAGAGAGAGAGAGAGAGAGAGAGAGAGAGAGAGAGAGAGAGAGTCAAAGTTTAATTGGTTGTTTTATCAGTAATATCATGATGAGTGTATCCAAGGTGACTCTCTCTCTCTCTCTCTCTCTCTCTCTCTCTCTCTCTCTCTCTCTCTCTCTCTCTCTCTCTCTCTCTCTCTCTCTCTCTCTCTCTCTCTCTCTCTCTCTCATCAGGAGGGGATGAGTCAAACTTTCCTTGACCGCGTTCAGCTTTGGCAAATTATTCATCTCCTCGGAACCAAAACTTTGCTAAATGTCTCCAGAGTTTTTTGAAGATTAGATGGTTAGTTCTCTCTCTCTCTCTCTCTCTCTCTCTCTCTCTCTCTCTCTCTCTCTCTCTCTCTCTCTCTCTCTCTCTCTCTCTCTCTCTCTCTCTCTATATATATATATAAAGTACGAAAGAAATAGAAAATAACATAAACAAAGATATAAAAAAAACCTAGAGAATTGGAGTGAAAATCATACATCCAGACAGAGAGAAAGACAGACAGACAGACAGAAGGATAAACAGGAGGATAAACAGGAGGATAAACAGAAGGATAGAAAGAAGGATAGAGAGGAGGATAGACAGAAGGATAGACAGGAGGATAGACAGAAGGATAGACAGAAGGATAGACAGAAGGATAGACAGGAGGATAGACAGGAGGCAATGGGTGTTGTGTTAAGCTGTACAGAAGGACGAAAATCTAATGGGCACTTGATAGCAAAGAGGATTGTAAGTCGTCTTGTTTTAATCTCTCTCTCTCTCTCTCTCTCTCTCTCTCTCTCTCTCTCTCTCTCTCTCTCTCTCTCTCTCTCTCTCTCTCTCTCTCTCTCTCAGGGCATTTCCATAGGTACTTTCCCTGACAAACTCACTCACTCACTCACTATTTTTCTTTATCCAATCCTTTTACAGACACACAGACACACACACACACACACACACACACACACACACACACACACACACACACACACACACACACACACACACACACACACACACACACACACACACACACACACACACACAAGTACAGTTAAAAAAAAAAAAAGGATACATTTACGACTCTACTCAGTCAGTCTTTGAAAAAAAAAAAAATTATATCAAAAAATATCTAAAATAAAAAAAAACAATAATAAAATGAAAAAGAAAATGAAAAAAAATAAACCGTAACTGTCAGATCCACGTTGTTGGAAGTGAAAGTGAAGTGAAAGTGAAGTGGAAGTGAAGTGAACAAATCATACATCAGATGAATAACTTAAAAAAATACTAATAATAATAAAAAAAAAGAAAAGAGGACCAGTAATAATAATAATTCGTTGTATTCTTTTCATTATCAGAATCACAAAGTTACAAGTTTATTAGTGAGAGAGAGAGAGAGAGAGAGAGAGAGAGAGAGAGAGAGAGAGAGAGAGAGAGAGAGAGAGAGAGAGAGAGAGAGAGAGAGAGAGAGGAAGTGAGGGAAAGCCACTCTCACAGCAAACATTGTCTGAACTTTTCTAGTAGCTGTCAGATGCACGCACGCTACTTCTCCCTCTAAATGGCCACCAGGAAACAATAGGTAAATCTGACATACGAAAAAGATTCACTGTTACCTGCCTGGGAATCTGATTATGAGAGAGAAAGAGAGAGGGAGAGAGAGAGAGAGAAAGAGAGAGAAAGAGAGAGAAAGAGAAAGAAGAGAAAGAGAAGAGAACAAAATCCAGATGAAGATAAATAATTCCAAGACAAACCACAAAGAGAGAGAGAGCGAGAGAGAGAGCGAGAGAGAGAGAGAGAGAGAGAGAGAGAGAGAGAGAGAGAGAGAGAGAGAGAGAGAGAGAGAGAGAGAGAGATGCAACGCCCCTTCTTTCTTCCCCTTCAGCGGCAGAAAGCGAGGCAGGAAGATTTTTCTCACTTTGTCTGACTGTTACGAGATGAGAGGCGGCGGTGGTGGTGGTGGTGGTGGTGGTGGTGGTGGCTCTGGACACCACCACCACCACCACCACCACCACCACTCCCTCCTCCCGTAGCCGCAGGAGGGAAGACAAAGAGCAGGGAGGAGTGGGTAGGAGATTCAATGATAATAATGATAATAATGATAATGATGATGATGATGATGATGATGATGATGATGATGAGATGATGATGATGATAACACGATAGAAAATAATAAAACCGACAGAGAACGCAGCCAGAAAAAAATTACCCTAAAAATAATAATAATAATAATAGTAACAACAACAATAACAATTACAATAACAATGGTAATAACAATAATGACCCCAGTAAAACAAAACAATACAGTTCCTCGTTTGTATATTTATCTGTCTATCTGTCTGTCTGTCTGTCTGTCTGTCTGTCTGTCTGCCTGTCATCCCCGCCATCATTATCGTAGTCAGTGACGCGAGAGTCTGTCATTTGATCAAAGAAACAACACATTAACAAAACCGTCAACTCTTTCCACTTCGGTAACGCCCCACGACGAGGCGACCAAGGGAGAGAGAGAGAGAGAGAGAGAGAGAGAGAGAGAGAGAGAGAGAGAGAGAGAGAGAGAGAGTCGTCTAAACACAGGGAGGCATTCATTATCTTACTGTTCATTGGTTTAACTGAGCAACAAATAATAAAGAAATCCGATTAATTAGCAATGTCTGATAATGATGCGTTTAATTCATCATTGTTCATAAAATCAGTAATTACGATTAGCTTAGAGGTGTTTGCTGATGCAGGGTGATTATTTATCCTGATATTGTTGAATTAGTATGCTAATGAGGTGGTTATAATCGTAATTAAATGTCAAGGTAGCTCGGGGAGGGAAAGGGAGAGAGGGAGAGGGTGAGGGGGAGGACAGCGGCGGGGCGGCACAACATTCCTCCTCTAGATCTAGCATAACACTGAGCCACGAGCCCACGACACACATACTACTGCAGAAGGCGCCGAGAGGAGGAGGTAGTTATCGTACCGCGCTCCTAGATGAATGGCTGGCATGGTAAGCAAACTAAATAGATGAAAATACAGCTACGTAAGTACTATAATATGTGTTTTATTATAGATGATAGAATGGTGTGATAGGTGATAATGGCGTCTGTATCTTCCGTAATGTTACAACGCATGGTAACAATGACAACAAGAAGGAAAAACAGGAAAATAAAGGAAAATTGTTCTTAATATACAAAGATGATGTGTTATGTATGTTATGGAGATCAAGAAGAACAAAATTTCCGAAGAAGAAGAAGCAGCATCTTTGAGTAACATTTGTAAATAATTAAGTCAACAAATCCTATCTCATTACCATCACAAAACCATTTAACCATTTCTAACCCACACAGACTCATCCTACGCTTATCCTGAACCTAGAATGGAACCTTAAGGAATAACCAACTACACAAGGCTGTTATAAGAGGATCCAAGTCTTTATGGCAGTAATTTCACCCGAGAGCATCAAGCAGACCACGCTAAGCCTTGCCTGTCTCCCCGCTGAGCCGTAGAGTAACATTCAACGCTCCCTCATAGAAATATACCTTCGAATTATTGACATTTTGCATGACTAAGAGACTATCACCCCTCCACTATCACCTCCCCCTCCACCCCTTCCTCCTCCTCCACCTCCTCCACCCTCTCCTCCTCCTCCACCTCCACCTCCTCCCCACGAAGCGACTCACCTGGGAAATCAACATAATGTCAATTAAGTCTTGGAAACGATTCCCCATAAAAGTGTGATTCAAGGCAATCAACTGGAAGTGCCGCGGCCTCTCAACCCCGCTTACGTGGCTGTGTTTAGGGCAAGATAAAGACACCCACGCCCACGCCCACGCCCCACGCCCACGTCAAGCCCACGCCAAGCCCACGCCCCACGCCACGCCTCATGTATGTCCCGGGCGTGGAGTAACATTGTTTTTCATGAGGCCGCACCAACACACGAGGTCATTCAGTACAATAATGAACGAATATTACAGACACAACCTAGACTCACCGACCCAATGACAACGTAAATGACCGCGAGAACAGCGACGACCCGCCTACACACACACACACACACACACACACACACACACACACACACACACACACACACACACACACACACACCAGAGATGCTGTAACAACCACTATTAGAGGTGGAGGTGTCACAGGCCTGGCTCCCCCCCTCCCCTCCCCTGCCCTCCCCTCCCCTCCACCCTCCACGCCGGGCCAATAAAGTAGTTTTGGTCGTACCGTCACACTGTCATCAGATAAC
>JAPQNM010000496.1:27500-36222 GCA_029783475.1 Metacarcinus magister
AAGGAAACTCGTGTGTGTGTGTGTGTGTGTGTGTGTGTGTGTGTGTGTGTGTGTGTGTGTGTGTGTGTGTGTGTGTGTGTGTGTGTGTGTGTGTGTGTGTGTGTGTGTGTGACGCTGAAACTTTTATAATATTATCATTCCTTTCTTCCTTCCTTCTTTACTCAGCAGCTCTGTATTGTCATGTCATTATTTGATTGCCAACACACACAAAAAAAAAGTAAAAAAAAATAAATAAATAAATAAATAAACTACATAAGAAAATAATAATAATAATTCAACGCCCTTGCCTACCTACAAAAATACTTACCCTAACAATACAACAACAACAACAACAACACTATGATCTTGGTTTCCTTCGGCCTTCCCTTCCCTTCCCTTCACTACTGGAAATAACAACAGTACTAAACCCATTATCATAACATCACCATATTATTACACAAACTCGTGACAAAAAAATATATATATGATAAAAAAACAGGATATGACCGCATGACATTTTCTTTTCTATAACAGAATAGATTTACACGTTCTCAATACATTTTCTTTATCTTTATACACACACACACACATTCTATTCTCCAAGGTCATATTGAGTTAACGTAGGATATTAACATGCATTGTTAGTGAGTGAATAAACCAGTTAAGTTTAAATATTACGTTAAAATCTAGTCTTGTGTACCCTGCTAGGCAACCATAATTCAAACAGCAAGCAAGGCAGTAAATCAGAGTGAAGCAGGTTATGTTTTTAATCACTCAGCAGTTTTGTGATAGCCTAATGTGCTCCGGTGTGTGTGGTGTGTGTGTGTGTGTGTGTGTGTGTGTGTGTGTGTGTGTGTGTGTGTGTGTGTGTGTGTGTGTGTGTATGTGTTTGTGTGTGTGTCAGTGATGAGCCTCCATTTCCCTGACCTAAGCTTGACCTAACTCGCCCATGACGTCAGTGAGAGATGGACAAAGGTGACGAAATGATATAACTGGTTTTTGTCCCTGTAACTGTGTGTGCTTTCATGCCCCTTTCATATTATACAACAGAGGATAACTGATATCTCTCCTCGGTCACGGGGAACACGAGGGGGAAAATAAAAGAAACTATCCGTGTTTACCAAAGAGAAAGGAGGGAAAAAAAAGTTATTTACCATCGCGTGTAATGTGAGGTACCAGACATTACTTGATTTTTTTTCCATGGCATTATTTCGCTCACCGGCGCGGATAAGAGGGTGGGAATGAACACCAACGCGCAGGTATATATTTTTAACGAGGTCAGGAAAAAAACGAGTAATTTCTATCCGATTATCTGACTGAAGAAAAAAAACACATCTTCGTCACCTCGAGTTAAACAATCACAACGAGCGAATCCTATTAAATGTCTTCACAAAAACAAACAAATCATACAATTTTCTCATTCACTAACAATTTACTTTAAAAAAAACACACACACACATCTTTTCATACATTTTCTTTTTTACAAATCAGTGTTTCTTTTACATAAATATATAGGAAACTTCTGTCGGTACACTTATATCAACATTAACCATGACCAGCCAGTTCGTCTTTCATGTGGAGGTGTACAAATTGACTCACATTACCTCTCACACACACACACACACACACACACACACACACACACACACACACACACACACACACACACACCTCAAGTATCATTAAACACCTGGTGAATTGGAAAACAATATAACAGCATCTACAAACTGCACCTTCAGTAGTCAATGGATACACAAACTACCCACTCAACTACCTAATCACCCTTTCACCCTCATTATCACCTTACATGTCTGTCACCACACCATCCGCTCACAACATCCACACTCGGGTTTTTCTTACATCAGCATCCTCATTTCAATCCTCTTTCTTTATCTAATCTAAACTAATGTTCTCTCGCTTGACTCACACACTCTCTCTCTCTCTCTCTCTCTCTCTCTCTCTCTCTCTCTCTCTCTCTCTCTCTCTCTCTCTCTCTCTCTCTCTCTCTCTCTCTCTCTCTCTCTCTCTCTCTCTCTCTCTCTCTCTCTCTCTCTCTCTCTCTCTCTCTCTCTCCTCTCTCTCTCTCTCTCTCCCTCCCCTCGTCTTGGAAGGCACTAAGCAGTTAAGTAGTTTCAGTTCAAACCTAAGTTATCTAATATATTTAGTTATTTCACTTGCACTTCCACACTCCTAATGAGACGATTACGCACAACTCATTAATACTCACAGGTGAAATGTTTAAATCTAATTGCGTGCATGATGAGCATCACTTCTTTTTATTTTTACTAGAAAATACTAATATATAATAATCCGAAAAGACCGATGATTAGATATGTAAGACATATGAACCTCAAACAATATTATCAGGATATTTACCACCTAAACACACACACTACTCTCACCTGCGTTTTCTCCATCACATCAGTGGCCTTCCTCTTGAAATCAGAACACGTTACTTTTCTTTCTGAAATACACTTGAATAAGAATTCCCTAAATCTGTCTCTAGCCAACAAACTAAAAAAAGAAAACAGCAAAAAAAAGCCCAAAAAAAACAAAAAAAACAAAAAAAAACCAAACAAAAATACACGGCCCACTATTTACCCATTCTCAGTCACTATCATTGTTTTCCTACGTGTCACTCTAAACAAAAATACGTAAATAGGATCAATAAAATGATAAGCTGTTGATTTATTTTCTAACAGGTACGAATCGCGATGAAGCCATTCGAATAGTATTCTTTGCCCCTGGTTCACACCAAAAACTCAAGCTGCCTTACTCACCACACTTACTTAATAAGGAAAACAACTCACTGCGCCGCGCTTCCTTCCGTGCCTCCTGCAGCGTTAACCCTCATGTCAGTTTTTGATTATCAACCTTCAACAACCCTTGTATTCGGCACGTGAGTCAACAAAATATTAACATTAGCTTAAAATATATCGGGGAGGATGTGATAAGTACACCAGTTCTACCTATCTACTTGAACTAGGGACAGCGACACGAATGTTTCAGGTTTCTTAACTTCACATCATTATTATGTTAGCTTAAGTACCGGTTCGGAGAATTTTGTTGCTCACAATAGTAAACAAATATGTTTTTCTTACCACCGCATGCCCCCCCCCAATTTATTCCAAACACATCACGCGGTCTTACGAATGACCGAAAGAGTCAATAAATACTCCATATTAAAAAAATTAAGAAAACAGGACTAACTATATGAACAAGCCATTTCTATAAGAAAAAAATTAATAATAAATAGAAAATAATAGGGATACAACCACAGCACAAACGAACGGGCAAGAAAAGAAACTATCAAAAATGA
Organism: Metacarcinus magister; assembly: GCA_029783475.1. Taxonomy (NCBI): domain Eukaryota; kingdom Metazoa; phylum Arthropoda; class Malacostraca; order Decapoda; family Cancridae; genus Metacarcinus; species Metacarcinus magister. The sequence goes on from JAPQNM010000496.1 coordinate 30,799, forward strand.
TCACTCAAATCCCTAATAACTAGTAAATAATTAAGCGACCGCCATCATTACCGTTTGTCTCGATAACCTAACAAAGCAGCCATGCCAGACCCCTGTTTTCACGTTGCCTTTCGTGTGGCCCCCCAAATAAAGCCGTCAAGCCTAGTGCTGCTGGAAATAAGAGAAAGGGGATAAATGCCGCCCTGACACTAGCCACGTGGCTTGGTCTTTTAATATAGCATAGTGCGCGGGCCCCTGCGTATGCCCCGCCGTCATGCCCATCAAACACGCAGGAAACATCCCTTAGTCTCAAGCGACTATAACCAGTAAAGGACGATCTGATTGCTGGTGCCCGGCTAATGTGAATCTTACCGTTCCGTAGCACGAGTCATCATCCAAACGAGCCTAATATACTAACACTCTATTCACGAGCCATATGACTCTTCAAACAATGCTGAAAGGAAACACGAATAATATATGTTTAGCGTTAAGTTAAACTAATGCAGTAGCCGGTGTATGTGGGTAGCCATACGCTGAATCAGCATCATTATTAGCTCTTAACCAGACCATATGTAAACTATTTATTTATTTACACGCATCTTCATGTCCGTGACAAGAAACCAAAGAGCCAAGAGTTGAATGGCAGAGAATATTGTTCTGTGGCCTACCGTTACCGATTCACTTTCTCCATAACTTTCACTGTCCCCAGCACCAGTCTCAGTAGCATGGCTTTAGGCATACTCAAAGGCAGTCATGTCTTGATACGTGGCCATTCCCAGATATTATTGTTAGGAATTAGCTTGACGCACCCTTCAAAAAGTACCTCGACAGGCCTCACTAACGACATCTCACTTAAATTATATCATGTTAAGATCAACCATCTGGTCGTAACTTAAAGAAACAAGCAACCATGCTCTTGATCCATTCACAAATAATAATATGACAATAAAATGTGAACAGAAGAAATTTGAATCCATTAATATAAACTCATTACAGCCGTGAGTAGCCAATTCCAGTCTCACGGTCCCATGCATACTACATACAGACTTCTATCTGTACAACTCTTATATTCACATTGACATTTATCTGATATAACACAGGTATAAACCTACCTGACTTTGATCTGGGAAATGATGCGCACCAGCATCTTATAGCCCAAAACAAAATATGCCAGCATCGCACTTGAAATTAATACAATAGCCAGATAATTCCCGACAACTATTTTCAATTCAAGATCGTTGCATAAAAAGCAATACACATTCAGTAGAACAACAGAAATCAACGGTTGTAGCCCCTTTATTATAATCCATGTGTGTGGGACTGGCTGCCAAGAATAGCTCACCCACATACTCTTTGTAGCCGGTCATAAAAGCATCAACCAAAAGGGACAATGAGCGAGAGGACTGCGGCAAGACGTCAATAGTATGTATACTCTCTAATGAAAAGACACACCACACAGGGAGGTGAAGGCCGAACTATGTCTCCATTGACACCCTAAATGTCTCACCTTGGCTACTAACTACGAGCGCGACGATAACTAGCTGTGGCAGATATACAGATATAGATTTCATCAATCAAGCATGCGGATGCGGAAACTGTGTATACCTATCATACATCTAATTACAAAAACTCTCTAATTCAAAACTGCCCATAACAAATTACCACACGTCATCAAAAATTAAGGTATTGCAACTCAACCACCTGCACTCTACAACCCTCACATATATGTGTTATCTCCTGACCAGATATATTCATTTACACTAGATTTACAAGCTATTCAATACCATAACACATTTATATAACTATGCACCCTTGTCAGTAGTAGAGGGATGAATTTTTTTTGCATACTGCAATGTATTAATAGAGGCCAATAAATAAACGGTTACGACATGTACGTTTACCACTACATAACTCGCGTTTTCAGATGGAGCGTAATTTGTATTACGTGATCGCCGGCAAAACAAAACAATTTCAGATGTCCATTATCCGTTTTATAGCCTTGAAGAGCAGGACTTTACAGGAGATCCTAATGTCTCCCCCCGAACCCTAAAGTCGCCTTGTCTTGGCTACTCCCCTTTAATGAAGTTATATAGATAGATAGAAATAAATAACTGGAATTCTATACATGACAAACGTATGTATTCAACTAAGATATGTTTTTGCTACATACAAGTTAGTAGCTTGGGTAACAAACCACCATCCGTTGAAACAAAGTAGTTTTATCTCATAGGCCATCATATACAGCTTGTTAATGCATTCTTTAAAGAATTTTCAGCATGCAAAGGATTTATTAGAATGTAACCCTATTATAAGTCAGCATAGTTTACTTGACAGCCACCAATGGTGTTGTATGCAGCATGCATTCGCTTGAATTGTTTAACACCACAAGTTGACAGTGATCCTTCAATTTTTGTGAGATCCTTAGCTTGTTTCCCACATTTAACCCTAACTTAAGTTTCCAAAAAGATGCAGGTGTCAGTGGTGGCTTCAAACGTAAACACCATTCCATATCAATCCAAGAAAAACTTGTTAGTTGTCAGGAGTCAGAGGTATGTACGGCTGGTCTGGCAAAATGGTTAATTCATTGAGCTGGTAAATCGGTGGTGTATCTGTAATTATGAGAAGCAACATTTTATATTCAACATTCTGTATGCCTCTCTAACAATCCTTTTGATATACATTTTTTTCTGGTCACTCTTCGGTCCTCCTCATTACTTTGCTACACATTTTGTATTCCCAGATGGGTCTCGTATAATTTGCTCCATTTTTAGGATATGAAATTAAACGCTCTGCAAAGCTCTAGATCCATAAAAGAAGAAAATACTGATGTAAAACAACAAACAAAAATTCATACAAATCATATTCACCCATGAAGTAAAGATTGGGTGAGTAGACAATGATGACTGTAACAACATACCCAAGTTGACAACCTAAGTATGGCAAGTTGAGGATTGTGCAGTTCAACTCACCTGAACCTGTGAAAAGAATTAGAATATCAATATCTGCATTAACTATACATACAAGTGGTTACAATACCATAGTCATTACCTACTATAAGTATTGGGATAATGCAAAAAAGTGGCATTTCTGTAATGCTAAATATTAACTCCTGCAATAACCTACACACATACTTACTTACATACATACATAAGTTACAGACCTCTAAACAACACCAAGTAAACCAAGCAAGTACAGTCATAAAGCCGAGACCGTATAGAGTATAAAGTCAAGAAGTATTGGTGTCAAAATTCAGAAAATCAGAAGAAAACATGAAACATAAAATCAACTGCAAGCTTAACCCAAAGTTTCAAAATATTGTTCTCGGGAAGGCGACCAGGGTGGGACCACGCGATGGACTGTTGCTGAAAAGTCAACGTAAGATATAATTAACATTCCAGAGTGACACCTCCTGTAACTAGAATCACAAATTTAATAATAAACCCTCATAAATAGCTTACCGTCTCCTAGTTGGCTTTGATTTACCCTTAGAAACTTCCTGAATTTCACCAACTGACACCTGCCACCTGCCACGCCACACCACACCGGTTGTTTACCTTTTGTTTACCGAGATTCCACTCGATGGTTTCGGCTCCGAGTTTGGAAATATTGACGATTATACTAAGCAATTTTAATGTTGACAGTTGGATCTAAATGTAGTGAATTGTATTGAATTGTACTAAATCAAGCTTGATTAGATTAAGCTTTCATAATTAAGTGAAAGAAAGTGAGCCGAATAAATAATAATGGAGAGGCTGATAATGATAATAATGGTTTAATTTATCCTGAGGGTGAAGCGTTTTATCAGTGATATTACGCAGTGTTATATTTGAAATGTCCTAACGATCTGTTGGAAAAGCGTTTGTATAATGGAGGGCAATGACCTTCTGTAGTCACATACGTAAACACGCAAGTTGATTCTACTTTAGTCACTCATTTGTTCTCATTTCCACACATTCTCTTTGGAAGGAGAATACGAGGGTGATAAACTATAGTATATGATGTTAAAAGTGTGTGTGTGTGTGTGTGTGTGTGTGTGTGTGTGTGTGTGTGTGTGTGTGTGTGTGTGTGTGTGTGTGTGTGTGTGTGTGTGTGTGTGTGTGTGTGTGTGTGTGTGTGTTTTGTTTCAATTATTCCATGTAACTTTTCTGGTGTCCTTTTCCCTTCTCATGAAAGTCTTTGTTGTTGTTTGAGTATTCCGTGTTGTGGTTTACCTTTTTCATTTACCAATCTGTATGTAATAGGATAACAGAAAGAAGAGTCAAGTCATATCTTCATTAACATACAACACACTTAAAAAACATCTAAATTACACATTGATATTTGCATAACAACTAATATGACACAATTATGAATAAAATACAGTCATGATCTACAATGGAGTTTTTGTTCACACTATTAGAATATTATAATATGTTTCAATGTTTTTATTATCATGGTGAGTAGGGTTATAATCACAATTACAATTAAAAACTCATTCAGTCTTTTGCATAAACACTGAAATGGAAGCTATTACGACTTCCCAGAAAACATTGGAATGAAAAAGAACAGGTGATTCACAGGAGTCAAACAAAGGAGGGACGCGAATTACATTATCACAGGACTGGATCACTGGCTTTATTCCGTTCAGATTAACTTGGCCGATAAGCCACGCCCCCTTCCACCCTACGACCAAGTACAATCACTAATCACACATCAGAAAGGAGAATTAAAGAGGTGGTCCATTAAAGTAATCAATGATATACTACACGGGAAGATGGGAAAGGGAAGGAAGGGCTCACTTGTCAAATTAATCTAAAGCGATACAAGCCTTGCATTGTTTTGGAAGACATATTAACGTTATACTGGAGATAATTGCTATTTAAAGACTATGGGTAAGATGTGATGAGTGTCACATTCATACATTTAAAAGGCTTTAGAAACCTGTCTAATTATATGACGTTATACATTAATTACATACATTTTTCGATCCCTCAACGCGTGCAATTCAACAAACAATAACAAGTTCTAAAAATAACAGACTGTACACACAACAACTATTCTAAACACATTATTTTCTACAACATCCTGAATGATAATGGTTTTACTTTACCTGATTTGCAACTTGAACATCCTAAAGGGTAGTGTAAGAAGACAAGATTTGATATTATTTACTCGTACTTTGAAGAGCCACAAGTCCTCAGTCTTCTCAATTATTATTTTAATCTTTATCTTACAATTAATATATATTTCATCTAATCTTTTTTTTTATATATACATATACATTTATACACTTAACTGTAACTTGAGTCGGTGCGATTGGTATGTACTACAGTAATAAATTAGAGTATATATAACATAAATAAATCAGTACCTAGGATGTAGGCACTTATCAAAAAAAAAGAATGAAGGTATTAACAAATAATTGAGTCACTTATCAAAGAAAAGTGTCTAGACATTGACTAAAGG
>JAPQNM010000498.1:0-10000 GCA_029783475.1 Metacarcinus magister
CCGCGCGGCACACTCACTCGCTCCTCCTCCTCCTCTGTTCGCTATGGCTCGTACAAAGCAGACAGCTCGCAAGTCCACCGGTGGGAAGGCCCCTCGTAAGCAACTTGCTACGAAGGCGGCTCGCAAGTCCGCGCCTGCCACCGGAGGTGTCAAGAAGCCCCACCGTTACAGGCCGGGCACTGTGGCTCTCCGTGAAATCCGCCGTTACCAGAAGAGCACTGAACTGCTCATCAGGAAGTTGCCCTTCCAACGTTTGGTGCGCGAGATTGCTCAGGATTTCAAGACTGATCTCCGTTTCCAGTCCTCGGCTGTCATGGCTCTGCAGGAGGCCTCCGAGGCTTACCTTGTGGGTCTTTTTGAGGACACAAACCTTTGCGCTATCCACGCCAAGCGCGTCACTATCATGCCAAAGGACATCCAGCTTGCTCGTCGCATCCGAGGCGAGCGTGCCTAATAAGCAAGATATCTATCTATCTATCTATCTATCTAGGCCCTTTTCAGGGCCAAACTATGGTCACAAAAGAGAGTTGTTGTGGGTTATTGTTATTAATATTCTTCTATTAATTTATAAAACAATCTGATAATTAATAACTTGTGCATGCATGTAGTCAACCTGAAAATTGTTGTTGGATATCATTATTATCATTCTTTTATTCATTTTAAGTACTGTGTTGTATGCTGTAGGTGAAACATATTACTTGACCTTGAACTTTCCGCCCTCGCGAGATAAGATATAATAGTATAAAAAAGAGAGAGAGAGAGAGAGAGAGAGAGAGAGAGAGAGAGAGAGAGAGAGAGAGAGAGAGAGAGAGAGAGAGAGAGAGAATTTAAAAGAAAAAAAAAAAGCAAATTAGTCCAAGCAGTCTCTCTTTTATTAACAAATTGTGGCTCCAACGGAGCCGAGTATTGGTAGACGTCGTCCAGTCCAGGCAGGCAGGGCAGGCAGCTGCTGCTGCTGCTGCTGCTGCTGCTGCTGCTGCTGCTGCTGCTGCTGCTGCTTACTTGGAGGAGGTGTATTTGGTGACAGCCTTTGTGCCTTCAGACACTGCGTGTTTTGCCAGTTCACCGGGAAGCAAGAGACGAACGGCAGTCTGGATCTCCCTGCTGGTGATGGTGGAACGCTTGTTGTAGTGTGCCAAACGAGAAGCCTCGGCGGCGATGCGTTCGAAGATGTCGTTCACGAAAGAATTCATGATAGACATGGCCTTGGAAGACACGCCGGTGTCAGGGTGGACCTGCTTCAGCACCTTGTAGATGTAGATGGAGTAGCTCTCCTTCCTCCTGCGCTTCTTCTTCTTGTCTCCCTTGGCAATGGCCTTCTGGGCCTTGCCAGCCTTCTTGGCAGCCTTTCCTGATGCTCTAGGAGGCATGATGATGGTTTCGTATTCACTGAGGGAATGAATGAATTTGAGCGTCCAAGCAGTCTCTTTTATTAACAAATTGTGGCTCCAACGGAGCCGAGTATTGGTAGACGTCGTCCAGTCCAGGCAGGCAGGCAGGCAGGCAGGCAGCTGCTGCTGCTGCTTACTTGGAGGAGGTGTATTTGGTGACAGCCTTTGTGCCTTCAGACACTGCGTGTTTTGCCAGTTCACCGGGAAGCAAGAGACGAACGGCAGTCTGGATCTCCCTGCTGGTGATGGTGGAACGCTTGTTGTAGTGTGCCAAACGAGAAGCCTCGGCGGCGATGCGTTCGAAGATGTCGTTCACGAAAGAATTCATGATAGACATGGCCTTGGAAGACACGCCGGTGTCAGGGTGGACCTGCTTCAGCACCTTGTAGATGTAGATGGAGTAGCTCTCCTTCCTCCTGCGCTTCTTCTTCTTGTCTCCCTTGGCAATGGCCTTCTGGGCCTTGCCAGCCTTCTTGGCAGCCTTTCCTGATGCTTTAGGAGGCATGATGATGGTTTCGTATTCACTGAGGGAATGAATGAATTTGAGCGACATAGTTAGTTAGTTGCTATCGTGCCCCTTTGAAAAAGGGACACACGGGCTAGCTATGAGCCCGTCAGAGTAGACGTTTTAATATAGTTGGCATTTAATAAGGTGGTGGGTACCTTTTCCCTACAGCTGCAAGAATAGACAGCTCTGACTGGTTTATTATTTCTGCAGCTGTTTCGAGTCTTAGAGGGAGGGGGGCACGGATGTGTCTGCGCAGGTCAGAGGTCACAGGGCACCGGAGGACATAGTGGAGCAGGGGTTCCTCTGTTGCCGTGAGGCAGTGGTCACACGTGTCCGGCAGGGTGTTGAGGATCTGGGCGCGGCACAGGTAACCTAGCCTTAGTCTCTGTATGGTCCTCGCGATGGTGGGGCTGAGGCCATAGAGAATAGCAGGCTGGCGCTGGGTAACATTGTTATACCATCTAGCGGAGGAGGAGCCCAACGCTAGTGCATTATCGAAGATGGCCCTGGTCTTCTCATGTGCTGCTGTTTTAAACGCAGTTTTTAAAGAGCTAGCGCTGCGGGGGAATTCCAGCTCTACTTCATTCCCGGCTCCGGCAAGTCTGGCAGCCGTGTCTGCTCGTTCGTTGCCTGCCACGCCCACATGGCCTGGGACCCAGTGGAGGTGAATGTTAGCTCCGTCCCGGTGGAGGAGGGCCATCTGGTGGTATATGGCGGACAGCAGCTCGAAGTTGTCTCGTGGTTTGTATTGTTGCAGTGACTGGAGAGCGGAGACCGAGTCAGTGAATAAGTGTAGGTCTGGATGCTCATTACCCCCAAGCGTCTCATGGGCGTGTGACAGGGCAAGTAAGATGGCAGCAAGCTCTGCCTGGAACGCTGTTGCGTAGTGGGGAATGCGTCGGCCGACGGTGGTGTCGCCAATGATGAAAGCAGAACCGGCTGCACCCCCACTAGTCACGGACCCATCAGTGAAGTAGTGGCGGGCAGTCGGAGAGGTGCAAGAGGCTACAAGGTGGAGTGCTTCTTGGCGGAGGAGAGCGGGTAGCAGCTGCTTGGGCCTGCTGCAGGTGAAGGTGGTCACCGTGAAAAGTGGTGGGATCCATGGGGGAGGGAGTGGGTGGTCAGGAACGGGGAGGTCAGGACCACATCGCACCACGTCTCCAACACCTAGGAGGCGAGCCGCGTCGGCAGCAGCGTGCACCCAGTCACGGTCAGGGCGAGCAGATAGGGATCTGTTAAATGCGTGCAGAAAAGCGCGGCTGAGACGGCTGTGTGGCCAGCGGCGTTGGAACGCCATCATGGCACTGCAGGTGCGTGCTTGAATGTGCGCTCTGACTGTTGGTAGCCTGCACTCTTCCCTCATGGTGGCAATGGAAGTCCATCGAGGTGCCCCGAGAATGGAGCGTAATGCTTTGTTCTGCATAATCTCGAGGGACTTGAAGGAGGTGTCAGAGAGTCCTGGGAGATAGGGGGCGCTGTAGTCTAGCACAGAGCGGACACCCATCACGTAAAACGTGCGCAGCACCTGTTGTGAAGCTCCAGCCCGTGCGGGGCCGTATCCAGATAGGAATCGGAGCACCCGCAGGCTAGCCTCTGATCTGTCACGAATGTGGCTTACCTGGTGTTTGAAGGAGAGGCCTGGGTCAAAGAAGACACCTAGGTACTTGTGCCTGATGGTGCGCTGGACAGGTGTGCCGTCTAGTGCTAATGGTCGCGTGAGAGGCGAGAGACCAAAGGTCATGTAGCGCGTCTTTTCGGGGTTGATTTTTAAGCCCCAGAGAGACGCAACGCTGGTGCAGAAGGGTCACGGCCTAATGAGCCTAATTAGCTGTGGGCCATTTTAGTAGCGATAAAATCTCTTTTTACCTTGAATGTTGGAGGTTTTGTTATTTTTTCAGACTCCAGAGCAGCTTTGTCAGCCCTTGAGGATTTTAATAACGCATATCCAATAGTCTCAGAAATTTTCAACTGGCTCGTACTAGCACCCCGCCGTGGGGAGTCACCTTGATGTGGTGGCGGGGCTTGAAGCGTGGTCGGCGGCGCCCCCTCCTGCGAGGCCCTGTCCGTCTCTGTAGGGTTGGTGTCCGTCGGCCTCGTGGACCAAGCACTCCCCCTTCATCACTGGTAGAGGAGGCCTACCGGTGATGTTGCTCGTCCTTACCCGTCTACATCTAGGGAAGGACTAAGCCTCCCAGCGTGTTTGCCGTGCGTTGCGTCCTGTATACTCCCCGCGCTCCCTCATCTGGGAGTTGAGTCCACCGCAGGGCAGGAGGTAGTTCCCTGCGGTGGACAACACACTTCTTTGGTGGGGGAGTTGGGGTAAGACAGGTGGTCCAGTGTGGCCCCGCTGGATCAATCGGCTGGTCATGCGTTGGCTAGGGTCAAGCGGCTGCTGTCTGGTGGGCACCGCAACGGTCCCGCGGCTGCCACCTCACTCCAGGCAGTGGCTGCGTATACTTCCCCCACTACCCCTAGGGCTGTTGAGAGCCGTCGTGCCTCAACATACATCCCTCCCTTGTTGGGCTCCGTGGTGGGTGGGGGGGTGGGGAAGCGAATGCTTTCTTAATATTTTATGGCATCTTCACCACCACTTTCGCGACCAAACTCGCTCCCTGACGTCCGCTCGTCCCCGGCTTCTTCTTCTCGATCTTCCCTTATCGCCACACTTCAGCCTTTCCGGGCCACGGGTGGTGCAACTGGGACCACTGTCCCCTCCGCTTCGAATTCTACAGATTCGAACCGAGAATTTTTAAATTATAAGCCAAGAAAACAAAGACGCGTTAACGCACAGAAGGGCTTTTCAGGCCCTCTCATTCAGACTCTACCAGGTACTTTCGAACCGGCATATTACGAACAATTCCTTGTCATCAAGTCTCTTGATGGGGTGTCTGTCATGGATCTGGACATATTTGACGTACATAGAGCACTCATTAAAGTTTGTGGACGCGAGCCTAAGGTCTCCTCCCAAAGGGATGGTAGTCTCCTAGTGGAGGTGTCGTCCCCGGAAGAGAGTGCTCGCCTCAGAGCGATCTCCTCTGTCCCTGGAACGCAGGTGGCGTGTACTCCACACGCTACCCTCAACCAGTGTAAGGGGGTCATCTTTTCTCGTGACGTCATGCGCTACTCAACCGAAAAGCTTCTACACGAACTGAGTGATCAGGGTGTTGTAGGAGTTGATCGTCTACAAAGGAAAGTTGATGGAGTTCTTGTTCCCACCCCTACCCTGTTTCTCACTTTCGACCGACTCAAACTGCCTGAAGTTGTCAAACTGGCGTGGCTCCGCCTCCCAGTAAAAGCATACATACCGTCCCCTAGGCGATGCTATCACTGTCAGGCATTCGGACATGTCAGTCGTTCCTGCCGTAGGTTACAAGATGGCCTACCAGCGGTGTGCCCGTCCTGTGGTACAACGGATCACGATGGCACGACCTGCCCTGGTCCTGTCTCTTGCTTTAACTGCCACGGACCTCACCCAGCTTACTCAAAAGACTGCGACCGCTACAGATTTGAGAGGGAAGTACTCTCCATCAGGACCACGGAGAAAATTGATTTTGCCGAGGCAAAGCGTAGAGTCCTTACTACGCATATACGTCCAGGAGTGACTTATGCAAATATGCTGTCCTCTCTTACTAATAGACGTCAACTACACAAACCGACTGCTACAGGACACCAAGTGGCTAAGCCACAAAATGCTTCACACAAAAATGCTGTTGCTCCTGCTGCTCTGCCCTCTACATCCATGGAGGTGTCAGAGGAACTCACTCAGACCCCTACTGCTACGCCATCACACCATAAGCGTAGCAGAAGTGAAGACTCCATCGAGGAGGTGCCCCTTCCTAAGGAGGCACGATCCTCTACACCCTCTGGTGGGCCTCGAAGGCCCCCACCAGTGTCGGCTCCGGCCGTCACTTTTACCCCAGTGTCGGCTTCGGCCGTCACTACCTCCCCGGTGTCGGCTCCGGCCGTCACTCCCACCCCGGTGTCGGCTCCGGCCGTCACTCCCACCCCGGTGTCGGCTCCGGCCGTCACTTCTACCCCGGTGTCGGCTCCGGCCGTCACTTCTACCCCGGTGTCGGCTCCGGCCGTCACTCCCACCCCGGTGTCGGCTCCGGCCGTCACTCCCACCCCGGTGTCGGCTCCGGCCGTCACTCCACCCCGGTGTCGGCTCCGGCCGTCACTCCCACCCCGGTGTCGGCTCCGGCCGTCACTCCCACCCCGCTGTCGGCCCCGACCGTTTTGACTTTGACCAACACTCCTGCCCCGGTGACGGCTCTGGCCGTTACTCCCGCCCCTGTGTCGGCTACGGCCGTTACTCCCGCCTTGGTGTCGGCTCCGGCCGTCACTCCTACCCCGTTGTCGGCTCACGCCGTCATCACTGCTCCTGCTGCTGTGGCCACCTCACTGGCCACTGGGCTAGGAAAGACTGCAAGGCGATTGTCCACTGCCTCCACTGCTCTAGCCACTGCCATTAGGCAGGGTAAGAGCAAGAAGGATACTGGTGTTGGGAGGGTCTCCTCTAGGGGCCTCCCCACGCACCGTTAATTTTAATATTTTTAATATTTTACAGTGGAACCTTCGTGGGTTGAGAGGAAATTGGGAGGAGCTCAGTCTACTCCTGCGAAGACACCAGCCGGTCTGTGTCTGTCTGCAGGAGACTATGATTGGTTCGTCCTCCCATCCTACACCCAGGGGTTACTCTGGCTTTTACTCTCCTCATGATCGCGCGCAAGGCCATCATGGTGGAACAGCAATTTTTTTAGATAACTCACGCGGCATTGCTTTTACCTCTTTTAATATTGTCTCCCCCCTGCAGCTGGTGGCTGTCCAGCTCCACCTCAGGAGAACATACACTGTCTGCTCTTTATACCTCCCTCCCAATACTCCAGTAGACAGAGAGGACTTCGTTTCCCTAGTCCAGCAATTGCCTTCCCCGTTTATTCTTTTAGGAGATTTTAATGGTCGGCACACCCTGTGGGGAGATACACTTATCAACCACAGGGGAGCAATGATTGCCACTGTGGTTGAAGCCTTAGATCTAGGTATTTTTAACACCGGTGACCATACACACTACCACATCCAGACAGACACCACCTCGGCTCTAGATTTATCATTGTGTTCTCCTGACACCCTACTTGACTTCACATGGAGCGTCACAGGAGATCTTTGTGGGAGTGACCACTACCCTATACTCCTGTCTTCTCCCGACGTCCTCCCCTTACCCCGTGTCCCCCGCTGGCGGCTAGACCGCGCTGACTGGGGACTTTTTAAACAACTTGCCATAGTTGACTGCGAGGTTGATGAGTTTTTAGACATAGACAGCGCTGTCGAGTATTTTACATCTATACTCCAGCGAGCTGGTGAGCTTTCCATCCCTCAGACCACAGGGGTTTACCAAGCGCCGACCGGTCCCCTGGTGGTCTGATGAGTGTAGACAGGCAGTGACTGAGCGTCGTCGAGCTTTTGGTAGGTACCGTCGACATAAAACCGAATTTTTCCGGGGACAATACAGACTGGCTAGAGCTAAGGCTCGCCGAGTCCTCAAGGATGCTCGCCGTAAGTCCCTTGCATCTTTTGTCTCCACATTGAACGTGCAGACACCTATGTCGCAGGTATTCAAGCGCGTGCGGAAGATAGCAGGAAAGTTCTCTCCAGGCTCGCCTCCGGTCCTCCATGTCAACGGGGATAAGGTATCTAACAGCCAGGCGGTAGCCAACACACTCGCTGAGACTTTTTCTATGGTGTCCAGCCGGGCCTCGAGATCTCCAGCAGTGCGTCGCCAGTTTGAGGCAGACGAGGCTCGCCAACTAGACTTTTCATCTCGTGGGGGTGAAAACTACAATGTCCCTTACTCTCCACCGGAACTGCGTTCAGCTTTATCTTCCTGTAAGGACTCTTCCCCAGGGGCGGATAACATTACATATTCAATGATCCGTCACCTAAATTCTGGATCACTGTCCTTCCTCCTAGGATTATTTAATAGGATGTGGAGTGACGGATACGTACCACCCTCCTGGAAGTCTGCTATAGTCATACCAATCCCCAAGCCTGGAAAGGACGCCTCACTCCCCCTTAGCTATCGACCCATTGCCCTTACCGTTTGCATGATTAAAATTTTCGAGAAGATGATTAACACTCGTCTAGTCTGGTTCCTTGAGAAGGGTGGCCATCTTTCGGCAGTACAGTGTGGTTTTCGTCGATCTCGCTCTACTCTAGACGCTCTTCTGCGATTAGAAAAAACTATCTGCCAAGCTTTTGCTTGCAGGCAGCGGGTTGTGAGCGTCTTTTTCGACCTTGAAAAGGCATACGACACCACCTGGAGGTATGGCATTCTACGAGCTCTCCATACGGTTGGACTCAGGGGTCACCTCCCTCTGTTCCTCCGGTCTTTTTTACAGGACCGTACTTTTAGGGTGAGGGTGGGCACTGCTCTTTCTAGCTCTTTTGAGCAAGAAGAAGGAGTCCCACAAGGTAGTGTCCTCAGTGTCACTCTATTCAGCGTTGCCATCAATAGCATCACCGAGTGCGTCCACCGGGACTTTCGATGCACGCTATACGCGGATGACTTTTCCCTCTCCTACGCTTCCACTCGTCTCGATGTGGCCGAGCGACACATCCAGTTGGCTCTTGGCCGGGTCACCCGTTGGGCCGATAGTCATGGTTTTAACTTTTCCCCCACAAAGACGGTTGCTATGCTTTTCTCTCGAAGCAGAGGTGATTTTAGGGATCCAGACCTATACCTCTATGGCAGGAGACTGCCAGTAGTTGAAACGACTCGATTCTTGGGCTTAATATTTGACAGACGCCTTACATGGTTGCCACACCTGCGGGACCTGAAAGCGGCTTGCCAGCGACGGATGTCCTTGCTCCGTTTTCTTTCCCATGTGTCTTGGGGAGCTGACCGCACCATTCTCCTCCGTTTATATCACTGTTTCGTTCTGTCCAAGTTAGATTACGGTTCCCAAGTCTACGCCTCAGCCACATCCCCTCGCCTTCGTACTCTCGACTCTGTACATCACGGTGGAATCAGACTGGCGACGGGCGCCTTTCGGTCTTGTCCAATCCCCAGTCTACTCGTAGATGCAGGAGTGTTACCCCTCGACCTTCACCGTCAGACTCAGATGGCACGTTTGTGGTTCAGATGCCAAAGTCTCTATGGTGATCCCACTTACAGTGCTGTGACGGACACTTCACGGGACGCCACTTACACCCAGCACCCGCACTTCCCAAAGCCTTTTGGCTTTCGGGCTCGTGGCGTGATTGAAGAGTTGTCCCTTCCTCGCCCTGCCATAGCTGTCCCACGATTATTGCCTGTCCCGCCGTGGAGGCGGCTGGCAGTATCGTATTGCCGTTACATGCCGGCTAACAAGAGTGCTATGTCGGAGCATGCTGCGAGGACTTTGTTCACCGATCATGCCTCCGTACATGAGGGTTGCACGCCCATTTTTACTGACGGCTCCAAATCCGATGCAGGCGTCGGATTTGGAGCGGTCTTCCCTGATTTTACCCGGTGCGGCAGTCTACCCCCCTGTACATCAATTTTTACCGCAGAGCTGTGGGCCATTTTAGTAGCGATAAAATCTCTTTTTACCTTGAATGTTGGAGGTTTTGTTATTTTTTCCGACTCCAGAGCAGCTTTGTCAGCCCTTGAGGATTTTAATAACGTACATCCAATAGTCTCAGAAATTTTCAACTGGCTCGTACTAGCAGCCCGTCGTGGGCACAGAATTACTTTTTGTTGGGTACCAGCCCATGTCTCTGTTAAAGGGAACGAGAAGGCAGATGAGCTAGCTAAGACTGGCGCCTCACGTCAAGTCACTACCTGCCCCGTCCCTCACAGAGACCTGTTTCCCACAATTCGAGCTGCTATTGTTCTAGTTTGGCAAGAGAGATGGAATGCCAATAGAGCTACCTCCAAGATGGGTGCAATTACCGCAAGGGCTGTGAGCCCCTGGTCTTATGCGCACGTCCGAGGCCGCTGCCGTGAGACAGCATTGGCCCGTCTACGGACGGGCCATACCCGCCTCACCCATGGTTTCCTCATGTCCCGGGGAGTTGAGCCCTATTGTGATGATTGCTTAGTTCCCCTGACTGTGCGGCACTT
>JAPQNM010000498.1:12500-25000 GCA_029783475.1 Metacarcinus magister
TCATCGACTTCAGGGTAAGATCTATTCCTTCTGATGGAGATTGTTGCAGGACATTGCAGGATGTAGTGCAGCAATGGGGGCTTCAGTGTGTGACTCACACTGTCCGCAAGAGGCTTGAGTCCCCAAGATTTCATGCTTGCAGTGGTAGCCCAAACGAAGTCGATGAATGTCGGCTCGTATGCGAGGGTGCGTTGAGGCTGACATGACCAGAGGCTGGAGTTGTGTTGCCTCAGCGTACCAAGTGGCCGAGCGGGACCCGTCGGCCACTTCGGCTGCATGTGTCAGGCGAGAGCGTTCTTGCATAGCGAACAGAGGAGGAGGAGTGTGCCGCGCGGCTCTTTGGTTGCCATCCAGCTATGGATGACGTGGGCCTTTTGCCTTCGAGGGCGGCCCACAAGTAATTCTTTTTATGTTTTTATGTGTCAATTCTTTTTCATATATCATTTTGCTTACCTCAATAGGGAGTCTGACTGCCCGCCGAGGCAGTGCGTCAGATGCACCCCATCGAGGCTCTGCGCTATGATATATGAGTGATGTTCCCTTCGCTCGACAGTTTGGGGAGTCTGACTTGCCAGCTTATAGCTGAGCGTCAAATACACCCCAGGCTGATTGGCTTGGGGATCATCGCGGGGGTGGGTATAGACTTGTCAGTTCGACAAGTGTTTTATGTGGGGTCTCTGAAATTATTTCAGGAGCGGTTCCAATCGCTCTGTTTAGGAAACTTTCCGTCTTCGAGCATTCCATGATGTAGTGTTCTAGGGGTCGGTTGGTTTGATCGTTGCAGTGTTCACACTCTCTTGGAGTTGTGTTTTTAATTTCCGCTAGGCACTTGTAGCCTAGCCTTAGTCTGTGTAGGTTTGTTCTTTCTTTCCTCGTTATATTTTCTGGCAACGGAGTGTTGTTCTTGGAGGTGGTGTTGTACCAGCATGCGCTTTGTGAGCCGCGACTTGCCCATTGCTGCACTGTTGTTTTGCCCATCTTGCTGCTGGATGATTTAAGGAGGGACTTTATTATTGATTGACTAGGTGGAATGTGATCTGTTACTGTTGCCAGGTTTAGGGGTGTCTTTGCTGCTTTGTCCGCTTCCTCGTTTCCTTCGATTCCCACATGACTGGGGATCCAATTTATGTGTATGTTTCGTCCGTTTTCAGTGATGTTTTTGGCTGTGGTTAGGATGGTTGTGATTATGTTGATGTTGTCTCTTGGCTGTTCGGCTGCTTTAAGTGTTTGGATGGCTCCAAGAGAGTCTGTGTGAATTAAGATGTGTTTGTTTTTTTGTTCAGCATGTTGTAGGGCTTTTCTGATGGCTAGTAGTTCAGTCTGTAGGGTGGATGAGTTGTTTGGAAGGCGGAACAAGGCAGTCGTTTCTTTGGTGGTAAAAGCTGCCGCTGCTGTGTTTGTGTTGGGGTCGACTGAGCCGTCAGTGTAGTAGATGTCAGCTTCTCTATCAGGTGCAGATAAAAGTGCCCTCCTTCCTTGTTCAGCTTGTTCGTCTGATTTCAGTTTTGCTTTTGCTTTCTTGAGTGTGTGTATTGTGAAATTTATTGGATGTTGCATCCATGGAGCAGGTGCATGGAAGTTATGATGGGGCTTGTCCAGTTTTAGAGGTAGAAAGTGGTGCTGTATTTTCAATTCCTTGATTTGTTTGGCTATGTTGAAGGACCAGGTTTTTCTTGTAAAAAGTGAAGCATCTTGAGAGAGAGCCTGTCTGATGCTTTCCAATTTGTTGGTATTGTGCTCTCTTCTTAGATACTTTACTAGATGGTTAGCATTTATAGTCTTTATTCTTGTTTGCAAGTGGGGGGATGTTTGTTTCAGCTTGTAAAGTACATGTTTTTGTCCATAGAGGTGCTCCCACCATTATTCTGAGCGCTTGATTTTGGATTGGTTCCAGTGCCTTTGTGCCTGATGGTGGAGTGATGGAGAGGCAGGGGGCTCCATACTCAATGATGGAGCGGATTGCTTGTATATAGAACACTTTAAGGACATTGTAGGTGGCTCCGTTATGTAGGCCTGTGATGGCTCGCATGACGTTTGTCTTCAGCTTGGTTCTGAGCTTGATTGCTGCAATGTGTTTCTTGAAGTTGAGTTTAGCGTCGAGCCATATTCCAAGTAGTGGTGGTTATTTGTCCATTCAATTGTGATGTTTTGTGTTTTTAGTGGTGGTAGTGTTTTTCTCGAATTGAAGTGAACGGCTTTGGTCTTGGCGCCATTTATCTTGAGCCCCAGTTCTTTGCATTTGTTTGTCACCACTTCAAGTGCATTATTTGCTTTCTTTGCATATCTGGTCCCCGTTGTGATGATGGCAATGTCATCTGCGTAACAGAGGATCTTTGTATCTGCCCCTATGGGGAGCAGTACTAAGTTTTCCACCAGGATGTTGAAGAGGAAAGGGCTTAGAATGCTCCCTTGTGGTGTGCCATTTTCAAATGTTAAGGTTTCGGAGAAACTTCCTTGGAAGTTTACTTTCGCCTTTCTGTTTGTTAGGAAGTCTTGTGTCCATTTTAGTAGTTTTCCACGGACTCCTCGTTTAGTTAGAGATTCTAAGATGGCCTGTGAATTTGCCATTTCAAAGGCCTTTTCCAAGTCCATGAAAACTACCACGGCTTTCCTGTTGGAGATAGTAGCCAACATTTCTGTTAGGCAGTCTCTTGTGCCTCTTTGTTTAGTGTAGGAGTATATATGTTTGTGCATTTTGCCTGTCGTCCACTGCAGTCTTGCTAGTATCATTTTTTCCGCTGTTTTCCCCAGGCAACTCAGGAGAGATATGGGCCGCGTTTTGTTTGGTTCTCTTGGTTTGGGAATTGGTATAATTGTAGCTTCTTTCCATGCGAGTGGAAGCTTGCCTGTATTGTACGAAGTGTTAATGATGTGCAGGATGTCTTCATGTGCCGATTCGCCAGCTTCCCTTATCATTGAATACGTAATTTTGTCTGCTCCAGTGGACGTGTCTTTTCTCGGCTTTAGTGTTTCTTTGAGTTCTTGTATTGTAAAGGGCGTGTCTGTTATTGACTCCGCCAGGCACGCCGAGTGTATTTTTTCCATGCGATGTTCAGCCAGGTGGACTTGTAGGTCGCGGGTGTCTTGTGGTAATTGTGCCGGGGAGCTTCTTTCCGCATATGAGTTAATAAGCTTGTTTGCCTCAGTCACAGGTTCAGGATGGGTTGGTCTCCTTGCTTGTGCTTGACCTGAGGCCAACCTTATCTGCTTCCACATTTTGCTGGTATTTGTGGCATGGTTCATTGTGGAGCACCATTCCAACCATTTCTTTTCTTTTATTATTTTAGTCCCTTTTCTTGCAGTGTTGACGGCTGCTCGAAGGAGTGCCCGTGTGGTCTCTGTGTTGTGTTGCTTGTTTAATTTCTTGGCTTGGTTTATTCTATGGTTGTATTCCTTGACCTCTGCTGTGTGGTACCATCTGTCTTTATAGTCTTGTTTAGTTTTTTTTGTTTTGGGAATGGCTATATCAGCTGCTGTGTGGAATGCTGTGGTTAATCTTTTCTCCTGTTCTTCTAGGTCGTCCGGTCTGGGGGAATGAGTTTAGTTGGCCTTGTAGTGCAGCTCTAAAGGCTGGCCAGATTGCATGTTTTGTGTTCCATTTAGGAGTGTGTGTTGGTGTAGAAAGTTTGTGTAGGTGTAGTGTTGTGCAGGTTGCGAAGTGGTCGCTCGCGAGGTGTGGGTGGACTTCCCACTTTTCATTGTGTGTTATGTTTCGTGTGGCAAAGGAGAGGTCAAGGATGCCTCCGGCGATGTGCGTGGGTTCTCCCGTGTTCAGTAGTTTAATACCTGGTGTTGTTTGTAGTATTTCCGCTATGTGGTACCCGCTGCGATTCCGCATTGAAGTCTCCGCCAACATAGAGGGGGGTGGTGCAGCTTAGTGATAGTACCTCACTAATGTCCAGATATGTACCATTGTAGTCTGGTTTGTCATATATGTTGTAGACTTGCAGTTCTGGTGTTTGTAGTTGTATTTTTACTGCGATGACCTCTACTCCTTCTCTGCAAGGTACTGGGTCGCTAATTTGTCTGCTTGGGATTGTGTTTTTAATGAGGATGGAGCATCCGTTGTATTGCCCTGTGACTGCGTGAAGATGGTACGCGTTGTATCCTCTAAAGTTTATCTTGGCGTTGGCTTGGAGTAAGGTTTCTTGCAGCAACAGTACGTCGTATTTTCCTTTTTGAGCCTCGGCCATTAGTTGGTGGTGCTACTCCTTGCCCCCTGGATATTCACTGCAGGAAGCGGAGCGTGGGTGTCTGTGTCTGTTGTGTGTTAGTTTTGGCTTTGGGAAGGAGACCCAGTGCTTGTTTCTCTTTTTCTATTGCTGCTGACGCCGGAGTCGTACCTGGTGCTTGTGTTTCTATTTGCCGTACCGGGACCTTGGGGCGAGCGCCCTGTTGTGTGCTGTGTTGGTGTGGTCTGGGGGTGTTGTTGGGTGTTGTGTTCGGTTGGGGCAGGTGCGTGACTTGGTGTTGGTTGTGTTTGTTTCTTAGTGGGGCTTTCTTTTCATGTAGCTCTCTAGCGTGTGATCTGCTAGTTTGGTGAGCTTGTCTTCCTTTATTTCCTGTCCTAGAAATCCTGCTAGTGCTCCCGCAAACGTTTTGAACAGAGTCTTGAGGTCGTCCTTTGTTATTGTTAGCGTTCTTGACTGATTGGGTGTGCTGTCTCTTTGGTAAGGGAAGTTTCCAGGCGTGTCATGGGAGTGTGTGTATCTTTTCTCGTCGCTCCTTGTCCAAGAGTCGGGACTTCTTGGTTGTGCTGTGTGTAGGGTTGTTGTGCCGGTGTGTATGTCTTGCTGTTTGCTTCCGTTATGCTGGGGGAATTCCTGGTTGTTTTTCGTGCATGGTTGATGTGGAAGGTTGTCGTCCGTTAAAGGCCTCTGTCCTCCCCAGGTGGAAGTTGCAGATAGAGCTGGATGATGTTTTGTCATGAAGCTCATTTGTGTGTTCTTCTGAGCTTCTATCAGCGTTCGTCTTTTTGAGCAATTTCGGTTCCACACTAGGTGGGCCTCGTTGCAGTTGGGGCATTTGGGCTGTGTTGTTTGCCCTTCCTTGTATTTCTTGATGCATATGCCCGTTTCGTGGTTTTGTGCACATACCCCACATCTTGAGGGAAGGGTGCAGCTGTTTATGTGGTGTCCGAAACGCTGGCAGTTGTAACATCTGAGTGGCTCGCGGCTGTAAGGGCGAGTGTAGAAAGTCCCCCATCTTCCTAGCTCCAGCCATCCTGGGAGGGACCCTTTCACTGTAATTTCCACCTGTCGTGTTGTTGCTCCCGTGGAAATCTGGCATCTTTTTGCCTCCACCACTAGCGGGTGTCTCTCGATGGGCGTGAGTGGCATGAGAACTGGGTATTTCATCAAGATCCCCTTTGTCAGGCCTTGCCCCGACACTTTTAGCTCGATTGGCTTGCCTTCTACTCTCTCTAGGTTTATTAAAAGGTTGAAGGTGTCTTGGTCTGGTGGTGTAATCAGCACGTGCCCCGATGTTAAAAACTTCATGGGCATTTTTGGTAGTCCATTGCTTGTTTCTATGGCTTCCGCCAGGTGAAGTGCTGTTTCGAAGCCTTCTGTAGGAGGCACTAGTATCTTTGGGGTCCTGGTTGGGTTGTATATTTCTTGTTGGTCTGTTCCTTGGTCTGGCTCGGTACGTTCTCTGGGCGTTCTTGGTCCATGTTCTGCTGGGGAGGATTGAAGTTGCTCCGTTGCTTGTTTCTCCTTTTGGCTACTTGCCATCCTCCTTGGTCAATTCCGCGTTCTTCTTGCGAGTCTGAGTCCTCGCTAGTTAGAAGTTGTCGTTTGAACGAGTCTATACTCATTCGTTCTAAGCTGGTGCACCGCTGAAACTTTGGTACCGGTGTTTCCGTGTTGGTGTCTCGCTTAACGGTCTCTTTTGCTTTTCCCGTACCATCACGGTGGTATAGTCCTTTCCCTCACCTCGGGGACAGGCTGGCCTCAACAGCTCGACAGCCACCCTTTGGTGCCGCAAGAAAAAACCCCGCCCTTGAAACCCCCTACCTGTGGCCCAAGGTGCTCCTGGGCAGCTCTGCCTGTCCTAGCAGAGTCTGCCTGTCCTTGTCCGTGACAAATATAACCTAACAGACTGTCAGTTTATGAAGACTGACGATAGAGCTAGTGTTTTCCAACCTGGTCCCGCGGAGAGGGTTGTGCCAGAGCGATCAGTGGCTTTCCCTCTCGCTTTCCACCAGGGTTCCCCGACCCTATATTTGCAACACAAACACGCTCTAGCCGTGCTGCAACTATAGGGGACTTTGTCGACGAATACGGGTTTTTTAGGTCCCGTAGGTCAACGCCGCCAGGGCAAGATTAGAAAAAAATTTAGTAAGAGAGAAAGCCTACTAAGCCCTCGGCTTCCAAGGTTATCAACACCTAGCTCCGCAGAAAAGGGGGGTTACATCCAAACCGAGTCCGTGCGGGAGCTGCTGTTGACTCCTTGAAAGCCAATTCGTAGTAGAAAAAAACCAACAAAAAACCAAAAATTCTCTTTGTCCAGGCAAGAGGCTTGCTTTGAGGTGTTTTAAGCAAGTAGTCTTGCTTAAAAGTGTCTCCACACAAGTAAGCTTGCTTAATTGTGTCTCCACACAAGTGCGCAAGCGTTTTTGCTGGTTCAAGGTCGCCCGGTATGTGGCTAACACGGTGGATCCTGTGCCAGGTAAGCGCTGCTTTCTGCGCGAGGAGCTCGGCTCTGTTAGCGTTCCTGCAAGTACAAGGTACTACAGCGCGGTGAATCACTGTGTCTCTTGTGCTGGGTGAGGAGTCTTGGAGAGGAGAGGTCTTGTCGAGGCGAGAGCTAGAGCGCGAGTGCCGCGCGGCTCGTTGTTGTTGTTTGTTGTTTGATTTTTTCTGGCGCTAAGGCCAGCAGGGCTGTACAGAGCCCTCTAGGGTTTGTTGGCCTCTACAAGCACCTCAACTGGTGCAACTAGGGTGAAGTCACTGCCCCAATCAGGTCAGGGGAGTCCAGCTTCCTTGATGGAATCAAGGGCTGGATACACCCTTATGGTGGTGGTGCCATAGTCACCACTTCCGCCAGAAGTTTAACTGGTGTTGTGGCAATGATGATAGCAGCTGCTTCCCTGGCGTGCGGATCTTCTGGATCAGGGGCACCTCATATTTGGTCTCCGTAGGTGTCGCGTGCTAGGACATTCTAGTATGTAGTGTAGGAGTGGCTTGGGTGTTGGGAACTCGCAGTGGTCGCAGAAGATTACTGGGAGATCCTCGCCGAGCTCTAGTAGGCAGGGGTATCCGAGCCTGACCCTGTGAATGTCGGCCCGGACACGTGGGTGGGTGCTGGCGTGTAGCTGAAGCGGTTGATCCTTCGTTGCTTGGGAGTACCATGTGGTCGATGGTGAGCCACGATTGGTCTCGTCCTGGTGCTCCTCCTTGTGCAGGTGCGAGATACTTTTTCTGATGGCACTCTTGACCTGTGCCATGCTGGGGGGCAAGGTGATGTCTGGGTTGGGGCGGGTGGTGGCGGTTTTTGCCGCCTCGTCTGCGAGGTCGTTGCCCTTTATATTTGAATGACCCAGTATCCATGTCAGCGTGACTTCAGTTCCGGTGTCCTTGAGTTGTTTGGCCAGCAACCGGATGCTGGTGAGTATGTTGACATTGTCTGATGGCCATGGTTGTTGGAGGGCCTGCAGTGCCGACCTAGAGTCAGTTGCGATGAGGGCTCTTGGGGGCTTGGTGGTGCCTAGGTGCTGGAGTGCCCCTTTGATCGCCACTAGCTCTGCCTGAGTTGATGAGGCACCGTCAGAGAGACGCCACTGGTTTGTGGCGCCCTCAGTAACGAATGCCGCGCCGGCAGCGCCCGTGGCCTGGTCAATGGAGCCGTCAGTGTCGATGGTGGTGGTGTGACGTTCCGTGAGGGGCATCAGATGACTGAGTGCTTCCGCTTTGAGAGCCGCTGGGTGGAAACTGGCCTTAGGAAGGTGGAGCCAGTCTGCTAGTACATCGAACGGGGGTCGCCAGGGGGGTGAGGTCACGTAGTCTGGGTGCGGGGAATCTTGTCCTTTTGTTCTTATTGTGGCAGCAATGCCCGTTGTGTTTAGTGCAGCAGCCGCACTGCGTGGCCACGTTACCTTGTGGAAGAGCTGAGGGTCTTTGTCGAGCGCTGCTAGTACTCGGCCGGGGGTGGTGAATGGTCTGGAGGAAGCAGCCATCTTCGCGACGAGGGTGGCTGTAAGTTGCATGATGCGGTTTTTTATAGATGTTATTTGGGTCTCGGCTCTTAGGTTTAGGACCTTAGTCCATCCGGGGGCAGACACTATCAACCTGAGGGATCGGTTTTGGACAACTTCCAGCTGTCTTATCAGCTCAGGAGCTGCTGTGATGAGGCACGGGGCTGAGTAGTCCACCAGAGACCTGATGGCGTGTGTGTAAAAGGCCCGTTTGACCTTGTGGCTGGGCCCACAGGCATAACTGGTGATAGCCTTGAGTATGTTGGTTCTGGAGGCCATCCTCTCCTTGAGGTAGTTAACCTGACTGTGTAGGGTCAACTTCCTGTCTATCCATACGCCGAGGTATTGGTGGTTTCCAACCCATTCAACCTCCGCCCCAGCAGTGGTGTCTGGCATCGGGACTCCGAATGCCATCGCCTTGGACTTGTCCAAGTTCAGTTTGAGGCCGAGCTCGCGGCATCTTTTGTCTAGGAGGGTAAGGCTTCACTGACTCTTGGTGCGGTGGTGAGGTCCCGTGGTGACAAGGGTGATGTCATCAGCGTATATGATCAGGTGGCAGCCTCTGGGTAAGGGGAGCTCGAGGAGTGCCTCTACCAAGGTGTTGAAGAGGTAGGGGCTGATCACACTCCCCTGTGGTGTGCCATGCTCATGGTGATGTGCTGTGAAGGTGTGCCCTTGGAAGCGCACTCTGGCTTTCCTGTCGGTGAGGTAGTCTCGGGTCCAACGTAGTAGCAGGCCTTTGACTCCTTTACCTGCTAGTCGGGCGAGGATGACGGTCTCGTCCGCCAGCTCGAAGAAACTTCTCGAGGTCAAGGAAGACCGTCGTGCACTTTCCGCCCCCAGCTGAGGTGAGTAGGCTGGCGAGACATTCCGCCGTGCCCGTGCCTTTTGTATAGGCACATATTGACGGGTGGAGGGGACCGGTAACCCACTGTAGGCGGTTCAGTACCATCCTCTCCATGGTCTTGCTGACGCAAGATAGGAGGGAGATGGGGCGATAGGCGCCCGGTTCCTTCGGCTTCGGGATCGGAGCGATGAATGCTTCTTTCCACTTGGACGGGAGCTTGCCCTCGCGGAGGGAGGCGTTGAAGAGGGCAAGGAGCGCGGTGTGTCCGTCCAGCCCTGCGTGACGGATCATGGTGTGCGTGATGCCGTCAGCACCCGGGGACGTGTCCTTGCCTGACTTGAGGGCGTTCCTTAGTTCAGCGAGCGTGAAGGGGGTGTCTGCAGCTGCTCCTTCTACACACGCAGCGTCGATGATTGCCTCCCTCTCGACGTATAGCCTTGCTAGTTCTGTTCTGGTCTCAGGGGGGAGATTGGCGGTCTTGGTGAGGCTGGTAAATCGCTCCGCCAGGCGCTCTGCTTCACCCTGTGGGTCTGGATGAGTAGGCGATGGAGGTGTCCCCAGGTTGCGGATGGAGCGGAGCTTTCTCCACATCGTTCCAAGGGAGGTGTGGGAGTCGAGGGACTGGCACCACTCCATCCACTTTTCATCTTTAACTTCTGCCTTGACTTCTGTGGCGTGGCGCTGGACGGCGGTTAGTAGGGCTCTGTTCTCTGCTGTGGGGGATCTTTTGTATTGTTTCCTGGTAGCATTGAGGCGGCTACTCATTTCTGCGACCCTCCCGTCCCGGAACCAGTGCTCTTTGAAGGATTTCTTGGGGCGGCTCGTCAGGGGGATCGCGTCCTGTGCGGCGGCATGTAGGGCAGCTGTTAGGACCTCTTCATGAAGTACTGGTGTTGAGTACTGGTGGCGGTGCAGTGTGGAGGTTGGGGTCTTTTTGCAGGTGACTTGCGAAGCGCCCCCAGTCTGCCTTCCTTGTGTTCCACTTGGGTGGAGGTGGCGGCGGTGACGGAAGTTTGTCCACTCCCACGTCGCAGACTATGGCAAAGTGGTCGCTGGTTAGAAAAGGGTGAAGAGACCACGATGTGACAGGATGGAGGGTTGTAGACGTGAAGGAGAGATCAAGCACTCCCCCGCGCAAATGTGTTGCTTCCCCATTGTTGAGGAGGCAGACTCCTGGTGCCTGATCCAGCGCTGCGGCCAGGTGTCGACCGTCCCTGTTGGCGGTTTGTCGGGATCGAAGGACTGGGTGGTGGCAGTTGAAGTCGCCTCCAATGAAGGTGGGGGTAATGGAGGCTTGCTCAAAAACCTCTTCAAGATTTAGCCGTTTATCTGCAGGTTTATAGATGTTATACACCTGCAGTGAGGTGTTGTGGAGTGTGAGTTTCACTGCCATGGCGTCCACTCCTTCCCCGCAGGAAGCCATGTCTGGCATAAGGGCGCAAGGGATGGTGTCCTTAACAAGGATTGAGCATCCCTGTGAACGGCCGACTGCTCGCGGTATGTTTAAGCAGCGGTAGCCTCGGAGACAGAGTGGCCGATTCGAGGTGGCTAGTGTTTCTTGTAAGAGGAAGACGTCTACAAGATCTCTCTTTGCTGCTTCTTGGAGGAGGGGTGTCTGAACTTAGCACCCTGTATGTTCCACTGCAGGATGCGCAGGTGGTGGGAGTGGGGGATGTTGACGTCTGCGGATGGGGCTTGGTGGCGTTGCTGGTGGCTGGGCTGGCGTTGTGGCTGGCGCTGCTGCTGCTGGCGGTGGTCTTGCTGATACTGCCGGGGGCTTGGGGCGTCTTGTCCCTGGTGGGGAGCGATGGATGTTGATGCACCGCTGGTGCCTGAGGCGTATGCGCTGGGGTCTGAGTTGCTGGCGGTGTGGGTGGCTTCAGTACGTGGCTGTTCACCACGCAGTCGACAGCGGTGGCAAGCTTCGCCTGATCCAGATCCTGCTTGAGGATCTGGGAGAGGGTCAGAGCGAAATCGCTCAGGAGACTTTTCAGGGAGCTCTCCGTAAGAGTCACAGTTGGTTCTTGAGGTGCCGGGGCAGGGATGGCAGAGCTTGCGTTGATGGTTGTGCGCGGTTGTGGTGTCGGAGGGGTGGCCTGGGATGGCAGAGGGGGGAATTCCGCCGCGAGTGGAAGGGGTTGCTGGTTTTGTTCCGGTTTCCTGTTGTTGTTTTGGGTGCCCCAAACGAAGGTTCCAGAGGGAGCGTAGCAGTGCATTTCTACCCACTGTTTCTGTGTTTGGATGCCCTGTTGCACTCTGCGGCGCCTTTCCGGACAGCCTCTGTTCCACGCGTGGTGGGTTCCGTTGCAGTTGGGGCACTTGTGCGAGATCTTCTCCTTCGCCTTGTAGCGCTGGAGGCACTGGTCCATTTCGTGATTTGCGCTGCATATCCCGCATCGAGTGAGGTTCCGGCATTGTGCTCTTGTGTGGCCAAAAGCCTGGCACTTGTAACACCTCAGTGGTTCGGGGGTGTATGGGCGGCGGTAGAATTTTCCCCACACGCCGATGTCCAGGTCTCCTGGTAGGGGGGCCCTCGTGCTCGATCACGACTTGCCGAGTGTTGTTCCCATTGAAGGTGCAGCGGGTTGCCGAAATGATGTTGTTGAGTTGTTTGATTAAGTCGACTGGGAGACTTTGGGGGAAGCCCATCAAGACTACTTTGGTGACTGTTGTAGTGGGGTCTAGGATCTTGAGGCTGACCTCCCTTCCTTGCAGGGCCTTGATGCTGTTTAGTGACACAGCTGTGGTCTCGTTTCCCGGGTATATAATGAAGGTGTTGTTCCTCCCAGGTCTGGCTGTGAATGTCAGAGTTTCGTCCTTTTGCAGTATTTCCACCACTTCGTAGGGGTTGGGGAATTCCGGGGACGCCATTGCTTTGAATGCCAATCGAGGGGTGCTTGGTGGCCGAGGTGCCAAGGTGACACTCATGCGTGATCGAGGAGGTTGCCAAGGCCGGTTGCCGGAAGGAGGAGCGGTGGTCGTATCTGTCAAGGGAGTGGGCGGCACGGTCTTCTTGTGCTGCCTCTTCTTCCCTACCAGGGTGAAGTCGGCTTCTAGAGGGTTGATGGGGTCTGCTGGTGGTGGAAGCGCAGCTCGTCTACTCGGACTATATATACAGATTCTCCCTACCCCGTGAGCTGAAACCATGGCTTGTGATTGGTCAGAACGAAGCAAGCTCCTGCCGCCCGCCCGGCCGGCCGCTCGCCCGCCATTTTCAAACTCACTTCGTCGTGTGTGTGTGTGTGTGTGTGTGTGTGTGTGTGTGTGTGTGTGTGTGTGTGTGTGTGTGTGTGTTTGTGTGTGTGTGTGTGTGAGAGAGAGAGAACGAAAGTTATGCCATTGAAAGGGAAAAAAAAATTTTTGTTTCCGACCAGAGTTTTCCCCCAAATGTTGTCTGATAGCATGGTATTAGCGGGAAGTATTAAAAGTGAGCTTGTATACAAAGGCAGGCCTCGTAGA
>JAPQNM010000500.1:0-14061 GCA_029783475.1 Metacarcinus magister
AAAGTGGCTTTCTCCACCTCCTGTAGATTTATTTTTCTTTTTAAGTAGTATTTATGTAGCTTTTTAATTTTAATTTTAGTACGGTGCCAAATGACCTCGATGTTGCGGCACCATGATCTATTGTCACCAATCAATCAATCAATTACTCTGGCTTTTACTCTCCTCATGATCGCGCGCAAGGCCATCATGGTGGAACAGCAATTTTTTTAGATAACTCACGAGGCATTGCTTTTACATCTTTTAATATTGTCTCCCCCCTGCAGCTGGTGGCTGTCCAGCTCCACCTCAGGAGAACTTACACTGTCTGCTCTTTATACCTCCCTCCCAATTCTCCAGTAGACAGAGAGGACTTCGTTTCCCTAGTCCAGCAATTGCCTTCCCCGTTTATTCTTTTAGGAGATTTTAATGGTCGGCACACCCTGTGGGGAGATACACTTATCAACCCCAGGGGAGCAATGATTGCCACTGTGGTTGAAGCCTTAGATCTAGGTATTTTTAACACCGGTGACCATACACACTACCACATCCAGACAGACACCACCTCGGCTCTAGATTTATCATTGTGTTCTCCCGACACCCTACTTGACTTCACATGGAGCGTCACAGGAGATCTTTGTGGGAGTGACCACTACCCGATACTCCTGTCTTCTCCCGACGTCCTCCCCTTACCCCGTGTCCCCCGCTGGCGGCTAGACCGCGCTGACTGTGGGACTTTTTAAACAACTTGCCATAGTTGACTGCGAGGTTGATGAGTTTTTAGACATAGACAGCGCTGTCGAGTATTTTACATCTATACTCCAGCGAGCTGGTGAGCTTTCCATCCCTCAGACCACAGGGTTTACCAAGCGCCGACCGGTCCCCTGGTGGTCTGATGAGTGTAGACAGGCAGTGACAGAGCGTCGTCGAGCTTTTGGTAGGTACCGTCGACACAAAACCGAATTTTTCCGGGGACAATACAGACTGGCTAGAGCTAAGGCTCGCCGAGTCCTCAAGGATGCTCGCCGTAAGTCCCTTGCATCTTTTGTCTCCACATTGAACGTGCAGACACCTATGTCGCAGGTATTCAAAGCGCGTGCGGAAGATAGCAGGAAAAGTTCTCTCCAGGCCCGCCTCCGGTCCTCCATGTCAACGGGGATAAGGTATCTAACAGCCAGGCGGTAGCCAACACACTCGCTGAGACTTTTTCTTTGGTGTCCAGCCGGGCCTCGAGATCTCCAGCAGTGCGTCGCCAGTTTGAGGCAGACGAGGCTCGCCAACTAGACTTTTCATCTCGTGGGGGTGAAAACTACAATGTCCCTTACTCTCCACCGGAACTGCGTTCAGCTTTATCTTCCTGTAAGGACTCTTCCCCAGGGGCAGATAACATTACATACTCAATGATCCGTCACCTAAATTCTGGATCACTGTCCTTCCTCCTAGGATTATTTAATAGGATGTGGAGTGACGGATACGTACCACCCTCCTGGAAGTCTGCTATAGTCATACCAATCCCCAAGCCTGGAAAGGACGCCTCACTCCCCCTTAGCTATCGACCCATTGCCCTTACCGTTTGCATGATTAAAATTTTGGAGAAGATGATTAACACTCGTCTAGTCTGGTTCCTTGAGAAGGGTGGCCATCTTTCGGCAGTACAGTGTGGTTTTCGTCGATCTCGCTCTACTTTAGACGCTCTTCTGCGATTAGAAAAAACTATCTGCCAAGCTTTTGCTTGCAGGCAGCGGGTTGTGAGCGTCTTTTTCGACCTTGAAAAGGCATACGACACCACCTGGAGGTATGGCATTCTACGAGCTCTCCATACGGTTGGACTCAGGGGTCACCTCCCTCTGTTCCTCCGGTCTTTTTTACAGGACCGTACTTTTAGGGTGAGGGTGGGCACTGCTCTTTCTAGCTCTTTTGAGCAAGAAGAAGGAGTCCCACAAGGTAGTGTCCTCAGTGTCACTCTATTCAGCATTGCCATCAATAGCATCACCGAGTGCGTCCACCGGGACTTTCGATGCACGCTATACGCTGATGACTTTTCCCTCTCCTACGCTTCCTCTCGTCTCGATGTGGCCGAGCGACACATCCAGTTGGCTCTTGGCCGGGTCACCCGTTGGGCCGACAGTCATGGTTTTAACTTTTCCCCCACAAAGACGGTTGCTATGCTTTTCTCTCGAAGCAGAGGTGATTTTAGGGATCCAGACCTATACCTCTATGGCAGGAGACTGCCATAGACATGAAGTGCTAAAATTCCTACAGGAAAGTGGCTTTCTCCACCTCCTGTAGATTTATTTTTCTTTTTAAGTAGTATTTATGTAGCTTTTTAATTTTTAGTTTTTTTAGTACGGTGCCAAATGACCTCGATGTTGCGGCACCATGATCTATTGTCACCAATCAATCAATCAATCAATCACACACACACACACACACACACACACACACACACACACACACACACACACACACACACACACACACACACACACACACACACACACACATACACACACACACACACACACACACACACACACACATACACACACACACACACACACACACACACACACACACACACACACACACACACACACACACACACACTTCCAGAACTTGTTAGGACACTGTATCAAAATAATTCAGTAGTTTTTTTTTCCATTATAGGGAAGCAACGGGTGGGATGACAAATATCACGTGGACGGTGCATGGGTTAATCTACGCCTTGTGGACGAAAATGACAACGCGCCCGCCTACATTAGTCGACCCTCCCTGAGGACACGCCTGTTGGCACACATCTCACCACCTTCACAGCCCGAGATCTTGACGGGGTAAGTATACATAGAGGCAAGATAAAGTCTATTATATTTTTCCGTAGCATCCACACCGTCTTCGCACGATCTCTTCTCTCCTGCTAGGGAGGGCAAGACATCCGGTACCAGGTGGCTCCATCCAGTGACCCCAGCCGCCTGTTTGACGTGGATGGCAGCGGAGCAGTGCGTCTGATAGGTGGGCTGGATAGAGAAGTCTCGGACACTCACAGCGTGCTGGTGTGGGCAATGGACCAAGGCGTGCCACCCAGGACCGCCACCGCTACTTTATCCGTAAGTACCATTCTCCTAACCACTGCTGCCTATTGATGATTTGCATAACGATAAGCAAACTTAATTACAAAGTTTACGTAAACTGATTTTGAATTGTGAATTTTCTATGATTTCCACCTTTCCTTTTTCACCAACCCGCCAATAGATTGACGTAACAGACGTAAACGACAACCCGCCGTTCCTAGCTGAGCCCCGTGAGGTACAGGTGACGGAGAACAGTGAGGCACAGCTGGTGGCGTAGGTCAAGCTGGGTGACCCCGACGACTGGCGGCAAGGTCACGGGCCGCCCTTCACCATCTCCCTGGACGCCCGCGCGCCGCCCCACGTCACCGACAGCGTCAGAGTCACGCTGGACAGGAGTGAGTCGCGGGAACATTCTGTACACATTGGGTGCACTTTTTTCAGTGGAGCTCCATCTCCACCTCCGGAGGGAGCAACACTTGCCTTCATGGGTGACGTTTTCCCCGTGTGTGGTGCAGGAGGGGACGACGGGCGGGGCGTGGGCGTGGTGTGGACGCGGGCGGCGCTGGACCGAGAGGAGCGTCCCGTCCTGCTGGTGCCCCTGGTGGTGGGCGACGCAGGCTGGCCGTCCCTCACCGCCACCGTCACCCTCACCCTCCACGTGGCCGACCTCAACGACAACCCCATGGCGCCCGCCGCCAAGACCGTCACCGTACACACCCTGCAGGTCGGGCCCTACTCCTACACACACCCTGCAGGTCAGGCCCTACTCCTACACACACCCTGCAGGTCAGGCCCTACTCCTACACACACCCTGCAGGTCAGGCCCTACTCCTACACACACCCTGCAGGTCAGGCCCTACTCCTACACACACCCTGCAGGTCAGGCCCTACTCCTACACACACCCTGCAGGTCAGGCCCTACTCCTACACACACCCTGCAGGTCAGGCCCTCCACACGCCCCTCAACCCCGCATGTCACCCTTTCCACACAATCTGCAGGTCACTACTTCATACTCTGCGTGTCAGATCCGCTGCACAACCTACAAGAACATCAACAACACGTGTATACGTTATCCATTCATTGTACATTCTTCAAGTGGACACATTCATAAATGCACACGTGGTGAAATGCACATATCTCCAAATTGACGGTCTTTCAATTTTTGTATATATTTGTTTTTTCTCTCTTCACACACACACACACACACACACACACACCACACGCACACGCACCCACACACACACACACACACACACACACACACACACACCACACCACGCACACGCACCCACACACACACACACACACACACACACACACATGCCTGTATTTCCCTCTCAGCGGCAGGGAGCGTCGGTGCCCCTGGGACGGGTGTACGTACAGGACCCAGACGATTGGGACGCCGCGTCCAAGACCTACGCTTGGAGAGACCCTCAGGCTGGCTTCTTCCTCGACACTTCCAGCGGCCACTTATCTATGGCTCCCTCCACCCAAGACGGCCGGTAGGGATGCAAACTATTTATTATAAACAATCTTATACCCTGTCACCTCCACCCGCCGTGGGGAGTCACCTTGATGTGGTGGCGGGGCTTGAAGCGTGGTCGGCGGCGCCCCCTCCTGCGGGGCCCTGTCCGTCTCTGTAGGGTTGGTGTCCGTCGGCCTCGTGGACCAAGCACTCCCCCTTCATCACTGGTAGAGGAGGCCTACCGGTGATGTTGCTCGTCCTTACCCGTCTACATCTAGGGAAGGACTAAGCCTCCCAGCGTGTTTGCCGTGCGTTGCGTCCTGTATACTCCCCGCGCTCCCTCATCTGGGAGTTGAGTCCACCGCAGGGCAGGAGGTAGTTCTCTGCGGTGGACAACACACTTCTTTGGTGGGGGAGTTGGGGTAAGACAGGTGGTCCAGTGTGGCCCCGCTGGATCAATCGGCTGGTCATGCGTTGGCTAGGGTCAAGCGGCTGCTGTCTGGTGGGCACCGCAACGGTCCCGCGGCTGCCACCTCACTCCAGGCAGTGGCTGCGTATACTTCCCCCACTACCCCTAGGGCTGTTGAGAGCCGTCGTGCCTCAACATACATCCCTCCCTTGTTGGGCTCCGTGGTGGGTGGGGGGGTGGGGAAGCGAATGCTTTCTTAATATTTTATGGCATCTACACCACCACTTTCGCGACCAAGCTCGCTCCCTGACGTCCGCTCGTCCCCGGCTTCTTCTTCTCGATCTTCCCTTATCGCCACGCTTCAGCCTTTCCGGGCCACGGGTGGTGCAACTGGGACCACTGTCCCCTCCGCTTCGAATTCTACAGATTCGAACCGAGAATTTTTAATATAAGCCAAGAAAACAAAGACGCGTTAACGCACAGAAGGGCTTTTCAGGCCCTCTCATTCAGACTCTACCAGGTACTTTCGAACCGGCATATTACGAACAATTCCTTGTCATCAAGTCTCTTGATGGGGTGTCTGTCATGGATCTGGACATATTTGACGTACATAGAGCACTCATTAAAGTTTGTGGACGCGAGCCTAAGGTCTCCTCCCAAAGGGATGGTAGTCTCCTAGTGGAGGTGTCGTCCCCGGAAGAGAGTGCTCGCCTCAGAGCGATCTCCTCTGTCCCTGGAACGCAGGTGGCGTGTACTCCACACGCTACCCTCAACCAGTGTAAGGGGGTCGTCTTTTCTCGTGACGTCATGCGCTACTCAACCGAAAAGCTTCTACAAGAACTGAGTGATCAGGGTGTTGTAGGAGTTGATCGCCTACAAAGGAAAGTTGATGGAGTTCTTGTTCCCACCCCTACCCTGTTTCTCACTTTCGACCGACTCAAACTGCCTGAAGTTGTCAAACTGGCGTGGCTCCGCCTCCCAGTAAAAGCATACATACCGTCCCCTAGGCGATGCTATCACTGTCAGGCATTCGGACATGTCAGTCGTTCCTGCCGTAGGTTACAAGATGGCCTACCAGCGGTGTGCCCGTCCTGTGGTACAACGGATCACGATGGCACGACCTGCCCTGGTCCTGTCTCTTGCTTTAACTGCCACGGACCTCACCCAGCTTACTCAAAAGACTGCGACCGCTACAGATTTGAGAGGGAAGTACTCTCCATCAGGACCACGGAGAAAATTGATTTTGCCGAGGCAAAGCGTAGAGTCCTTACTACGCATATACGTCCAGGAGTGACTTATGCAACTATGCTTTCCTCTCATAATAATAGACGTCAACTACACAAACCGACTGCTACAGGACACCAAGTGGCTAAGCCACAAAATGATTCACACAAAAATGCTGTTGCTCCTGCTGCTCTGCCCTCTACATCCATGGAGGTGTCAGAGGAACTCACTCAGACCCCTACTGCTACGCCATCACACCATAAGCGTAGCAGAAGTGAAGACTCCATCGAGGAGGTGCCCCTTCCTAAGGAGGCACGATCCTCTACACCCTCTGGTGGGCCTCGAAGGCCCCCACCAGTGTCGGCTCCGTCCGTCACTTTTACCCCAGTGTCGGCTTCGGCCGTCACTCCCTCCCCGGTGTCGGCTCCGGCCGTCACTCCCACCCCGGTGTCGGCTCCGGCCGTCACTCCCACCCCGGTGTCGGCTCCGGCCGTCACTTCTACCCCGGTGTCGGCTCCGGCCGTCACTTCTACCCCGGTGTCGGCTCCGACCGTCACTCCCACCCCGGTGTCGGCTACGGCCGTCACTCCCACCCCGGTGTCGGCTCGGCCGTCACTCCTACCCCGGTGTCGGCTCCGGCCGTCACTCCCACCCCGGTGTCGGCTCCGGCCGTCACTCCCACCCCGCTGTCGGCCCCGACCGTTTTGACTTTGACCAACACTCCTGCCCCGGTGACGGCTCTGGCCGTTACTCCCGCCCCTGTGTCGGCTACGGCCGTTACTCCCGCCTTGGTGTCGGCTCCGGCCGTCACTCCTACCCCGTTGTCGGCTCACGCCGTCATCACTGCTCCTGCTGCTGTGGCCACCTCACTGGCCACTGGGCTAGGAAAGACTGCAAGGCGATTGTCCACTGCCTCCACTGCTCTAGCCACTGCCATTAGGCAGGGTAAGAGCAAGAAGGATACTGGTGTTGGGAGGGTCTCCTCTAGGGGCCTCCCCACGCACCGTTAATTTTAATATTTTTAATATTTTACAGTGGAACCTTCGTGGGTTGAGAGGAAATTGGGAGGAGCTCAGTCTACTCCTGCGAAGACACCAGCCGGTCTGTGTCTGTCTGCAGGAGACTATGATTGGTTCGTCCTCCCATCCTACACCCAGGGGTTACTCTGGCTTTTACTCTCCTCATGATCGCGCGCAAGGCCATCATGGTGGAACAGCAATTTTTTTAGATAACTCACGCGGCATTGCTTTTACCTCTTTTAATATTGTCTCCCCCCTGCAGCTGGTGGCTGTCCAGCTCCACCTCAGGAGAACATACACTGTCTGCTCTTTATACCTCCCTCCCAATACTCCAGTAGACAGAGAGGACTTCGTTTCCCTAGTCCAGCAATTGCCTTCCCCGTTTATTCTTTTAGGAGATTTTAATGGTCGGCACACCCTGTGGGGAGATACACTTATCAACCACAGGGGAGCAATGATTGCCACTGTGGTTGAAGCCTTAGATCTAGGTATTTTTAACACCGGTGACCATACACACTACCACATCCAGACAGACACCACCTCGGCTCTAGATTTATCATTGTGTTCTCCTGACACCCTACTTGACTTCACATGGAGCGTCACAGGAGATCTTTGTGGGAGTGACCACTACCCTATACTCCTGTCTTCTCCCGACGTCCTCCCCTTACCCCGTGTCCCCCGCTGGCGGCTAGACCGCGCTGACTGGGGACTTTTTAAACAACTTGCCATAGTTGACTGCGAGGTTGATGAGTTTTTAGACATAGACAGCGCTGTCGAGTATTTTACATCTATACTCCAGCGAGCTGGTGAGCTTTCCATCCCTCAGACCACAGGGGTTTACCAAGCGCCGACCGGTCCCCTGGTGGTCTGATGAGTGTAGACAGGCAGTGACTGAGCGTCGTCGAGCTTTTGGTAGGTACCGTCGACATAAAACCGAATTTTTCCGGGGACAATACAGACTGGCTAGAGCTAAGGCTCGCCGAGTCCTCAAGGATGCTCGCCGTAAGTCCCTTGCATCTTTTGTCTCCACATTGAACGTGCAGACACCTATGTCGCAGGTATTCAAGCGCGTGCGGAAGATAGCAGGAAAGTTCTCTCCAGGCTCGCCTCCGGTCCTCCATGTCAACGGGGATAAGGTATCTAACAGCCAGGCGGTAGCCAACACACTCGCTGAGACTTTTTCTATGGTGTCCAGCCGGGCCTCGAGATCTCCAGCAGTGCGTCGCCAGTTTGAGGCAGACGAGGCTCGCCAACTAGACTTTTCATCTCGTGGGGGTGAAAACTACAATGTCCCTTACTCTCCACCGGAACTGCGTTCAGCTTTATCTTCCTGTAAGGACTCTTCCCCAGGGGCGGATAACATTACATATTCAATGATCCGTCACCTAAATTCTGGATCACTGTCCTTCCTCCTAGGATTATTTAATAGGATGTGGAGTGACGGATACGTACCACCCTCCTGGAAGTCTGCTATAGTCATACCAATCCCCAAGCCTGGAAAGGACGCCTCACTCCCCCTTAGCTATCGACCCATTGCCCTTACCGTTTGCATGATTAAAATTTTCGAGAAGATGATTAACACTCGTCTAGTCTGGTTCCTTGAGAAGGGTGGCCATCTTTCGGCAGTACAGTGTGGTTTTCGTCGATCTCGCTCTACTCTAGACGCTCTTCTGCGATTAGAAAAAACTATCTGCCAAGCTTTTGCTTGCAGGCAGCGGGTTGTGAGCGTCTTTTTCGACCTTGAAAAGGCATACGACACCACCTGGAGGTATGGCATTCTACGAGCTCTCCATACGGTTGGACTCAGGGGTCACCTCCCTCTGTTCCTCCGGTCTTTTTTACAGGACCGTACTTTTAGGGTGAGGGTGGGCACTGCTCTTTCTAGCTCTTTTGAGCAAGAAGAAGGAGTCCCACAAGGTAGTGTCCTCAGTGTCACTCTATTCAGCGTTGCCATCAATAGCATCACCGAGTGCGTCCACCGGGACTTTCGATGCACGCTATACGCGGATGACTTTTCCCTCTCCTACGCTTCCACTCGTCTCGATGTGGCCGAGCGACACATCCAGTTGGCTCTTGGCCGGGTCACCCGTTGGGCCGATAGTCATGGTTTTAACTTTTCCCCCACAAAGACGGTTGCTATGCTTTTCTCTCGAAGCAGAGGTGATTTTAGGGATCCAGACCTATACCTCTATGGCAGGAGACTGCCAGTAGTTGAAACGACTCGATTCTTGGGCTTAATATTTGACAGACGCCTTACATGGTTGCCACACCTGCGGGACCTGAAAGCGGCTTGCCAGCGACGGATGTCCTTGCTCCGTTTTCTTTCCCATGTGTCTTGGGGAGCTGACCGCACCATTCTCCTCCGTTTATATCACTGTTTCGTTCTGTCCAAGTTAGATTACGGTTCCCAAGTCTACGCCTCAGCCACATCCCCTCGCCTTCGTACTCTCGACTCTGTACATCACGGTGGAATCAGACTGGCGACGGGCGCCTTTCGGTCTTGTCCAATCCCCAGTCTACTCGTAGATGCAGGAGTGTTACCCCTCGACCTTCACCGTCAGACTCAGATGGCACGTTTGTGGTTCAGATGCCAAAGTCTCTATGGTGATCCCACTTACAGTGCTGTGACGGACACTTCACGGGACGCCACTTACACCCAGCACCCGCACTTCCCAAAGCCTTTTGGCTTTCGGGCTCGTGGCGTGATTGAAGAGTTGTCCCTTCCTCGCCCTGCCATAGCTGTCCCACGATTATTGCCTGTCCCGCCGTGGAGGCGGCTGGCAGTATCGTATTGCCGTTACATGCCGGCTAACAAGAGTGCTATGTCGGAGCATGCTGCGAGGACTTTGTTCACCGATCATGCCTCCGTACATGAGGGTTGCACGCCCATTTTTACTGACGGCTCCAAATCCGATGCAGGCGTCGGATTTGGAGCGGTCTTCCCTGATTTTACCCGGTGCGGCAGTCTACCCCCCTGTACATCAATTTTTACCGCAGAGCTGTGGGCCATTTTAGTAGCGATAAAATCTCTTTTTACCTTGAATGTTGGAGGTTTTGTTATTTTTTCCGACTCCAGAGCAGCTTTGTCAGCCCTTGAGGATTTTAATAACGTACATCCAATAGTCTCAGAAATTTTCAACTGGCTCGTACTAGCAGCCCGTCGTGGGCACAGAATTACTTTTTGTTGGGTACCAGCCCATGTCTCTGTTAAAGGGAACGAGAAGGCAGATGAGCTAGCTAAGACTGGCGCCTCACGTCAAGTCACTACCTGCCCCGTCCCTCACAGAGACCTGTTTCCCACAATTCGAGCTGCTATTGTTCTAGTTTGGCAAGAGAGATGGAATGCCAATAGAGCTACCTCCAAGATGGGTGCAATTACCGCAAGGGCTGTGAGCCCCTGGTCTTATGCGCACGTCCGAGGCCGCTGCCGTGAGACAGCATTGGCCCGTCTACGGACGGGCCATACCCGCCTCACCCATGGTTTCCTCATGTCCCGGGGAGTTGAGCCCTATTGTGATGATTGCTTAGTTCCCCTGACTGTGCGGCACTTGCTGGTCGAGTGCCCCAGTCTGAGGGAACTGCGAGAGCAGTACCTCGCCCAGTGTCGGAGCAGAGATGGGAGTTTCTCTCTCTCTCTGGTGCTGGGGGAGGAGGCACTCTCCCCGGGACATGAAGTATTAAAATTCCTACAGGAAAGTGGCTTTCTCCACCTCCTGTAGATTTATTTTTCTTTTTAAGTAGTATTTATGTAGCTTTTTAATTTTTAGTTTTTTAAGTACGGTGCCAAATGACCTCGATGTTGCGGCACCATGATCTATTGTCACCAATCAATCAATCAATCTATCCTTCTTCCAGGCATGCTGGAATCGGGCGTACTGGAACCTCCGCCTCCCTTTTTGCGATCTAGGCAGATGACAATGCCTAGACCTCCGCTCGGGACGTGAGCAAGTCACCGAACGAGGAGGGGACCACTCGTCAAGTTTGCTCTGGATATCCTCTGTGTCTACAGGAACCGCTACAGCTAAGATGTTACCAAGGCCTTCTAAGATGTTGCGAAGAGCCTCTTGTAGCGGTGGTTCCACTCGTGCCGGTGGTCCCTCACCCCCTTGCGTCTCCGTGTCAGACGCTGGGGATGAGGGTGGCGGTTGAGGACGGGAAGGAGCTCCAGGCAACTCCTCCCCCGTAGGTACAGAGTCATGCGGCAGGTCCTCGCTGACTGCCCCAGCGTTCAGCAAGGCTCGATACACCGCACTCCTCCTCTTCCCCTTAATGGACTCAATGGACCTATGGGGAAGGACTTCACGTGCGATGGACATGTTGATTCCCTTCTCACCTCGGTGGGCTCTTTCATATGCTACCATTAAGGCAAGCTCTTCCGGATCCCACCGAGGTTTGGGGCGGGCAGCCAACACTGCATCCTCAGCGGAGTGAAACACTTCAGGATGAGAAAGTCTCTCGTGCAATCTGCGCCCCTTAAATGAAGC
Source organism: Metacarcinus magister (assembly GCA_029783475.1). Taxonomy (NCBI): domain Eukaryota; kingdom Metazoa; phylum Arthropoda; class Malacostraca; order Decapoda; family Cancridae; genus Metacarcinus; species Metacarcinus magister. Next base: position 11,647 of record JAPQNM010000500.1, read on the forward strand.
GCAGATTTGCCCGCAAGTCGGACACTCCGGGGACTGGTCACCGCCAGTGCCACCTACAGCTGTGGCACCCGACATCGAATTTGAGGTCGGGTATCCTACACTTACTTTCGAAAAACCACAGCTTATTCCAAACCTTGTTGCCCAACTCAAAACAAGGTGTGCGTGTGCTCTTGGCCGTGGATGTTATATGCTACACAACAACGAGGGGGCGGGAACCCTCGTCATCCACGTGCGGCAGGACCCACGGGCAGGGGGCACACATCTTAGTAACTATGTGGAAAACTCCTTAAGAGAGTCATAGTTACTCCCGCCGTTTACCCGCGCTTGGTTGAATCTCTTCACTTTGACATTCAGAGCACTGGGCAGAAATCACATTGCGTCAACATCTATCTCTGACCATCGCAATGCTTTGTTTTAATTAGACAGTCGGATTCCCCTGGTCCGTGCCAGTTCTGAGTTGATCGCTGGGCGCCAGCCGAAGTGGGTTTGGAGCGAGGGACGGCTGCTGCTACTACCAAACCGGAAGACCGGCGGTAGAGAGAGCCGGAGCCCCCGCGCCCACGCAGCCTAGCGCGTTCCACGGAAGGGCCGGAGACACGCCGGTCCGAGCTCTCGGCAAGAGTGACGAGAGGGCTAAAACCGCCACCACGATACTGACTCTCGACACGCTGGGCCGTGATCCCACACCGCAATATTGTGCCAAGCCTCCACGGCCGGTGCTGCGTGAACCCTGCGGATGGATCCCCGTCGTGTACCACCCCGTCGCGTCAGCTTTTGAGACACGCGGACGGCGGGAGGAGACCGGGAGCGACGCGAGAGGCCACGCCGGGGCTTTTGAGGGCCCAAAACGACGTGGATACACTCACAGCGAACGCCTTTGCGAACCCGGACCCAACACACACCGCCGCCGCACTGACGGACTTTGAAAAAGGTAGTACGACGCGAGGCCGCATTTGGAATGGGTCACCGCCACCGGGGTGGGGAGGCACTACGGTTTGTGGGCGGACACCAACGTGTGAGAAGCCAGAGGGTAGACGGCGACACCCATCACCGCACGCCTCATAACCTCTGAGCCCAGTCCAGCGCCCGAACCCAGGCCCGCTTCCCGCACAGGCCCGACTGGCCCGATCCTCAGAGCCAATCCTTATCCCGAAGTTACGGATCTAATTTGCCGACTTCCCTTACCTACATTAGTCTATCGACCAGAGGCTTCTTACCTTGGAGACCGGCTGCGGATATGGGTACGCGCAGGCCCGAAACTGGGGTGTTTCGCGGGAGCCGCGTGCGTGCGAGCACCACACCGCCGAAACGGGCGACGCCACAGCAGCAGACTCCCACGCTTCGCCCCATGCAGTTACCTGCCTCGCATGTTTCACGGACCGGCAGTGGTACGCGGGACGCCGCAAGAACCGCGGCGCTCTACGGCAGACCGTGTTACCAACACCCTTTCGCTCTGCGAGTGGCTTCTAGGGTCACGGCGCCTTAAACAGAAAAGAAAACTCTTCCCCGGACCACCGCCGATGGACGCGAGTTGGTTCCCGTTACCGGGTTCCTGCACCAAGGGCCAGCCCGAGAAGGAACTGGGCCCCGGTTGGCATCCAGGCCTGGTTACGGAATAAGTACCGTATTCCCTTTCGCCACTAACTCCCAACTGGCAACTGAGGAAAATTTCTCATTTTGTTGTTTGTTTGCAAGAGAGCGAACAAAGTTTGAAAAGACAAAGCTCTTCTCCCTCTATTCAACTCTCCGCGACTCGCTTGGCCGTTGCCTCTAGCGTGGGATAAGGCTTTAGCCTTGGGCTTAGGAGCGACTCCCCGCCGTGGGGAGTCACCTTGATGTGGTGGCGGGGCTTGAAGCGTGGTCGGCGGCGCCCCCTCCTGCGGGGCCCTGTCCGTCTCTGTAGGGTTGGTGTCCGTCGGCCTCGTGGACCAAGCACTCCCCCTTCATCACTGGTAGAGGAGGCCTATCGGTGATGTTGCTCGTCCTTACCCGTCTACATCTAGGGAAGGACTAAGCCTCCCAGCGTGTTTGCCGTGCGTTGCGTCCTGTATACTCCCCGCGCTCCCTCATCTGGGAGTTGAGTCCACCGCAGGGCAGGAGGTAGTTCTCTGCGGTGGACAACACACTTCTTTGGTGGGGGAGTTGGGGTAAGACAGGTGGTCCAGTGTGGCCCCGCTGGATCAATCGGCTGGTCATGCGTTGGCTAGGGTCAAGCGGCTGCTGTCTGGTGGGCACCGCAACGGTCCCGCGGCTGCCACCTCACTCCAGGCAGTGGCTGCGTATACTTCCCCCACTACCCCTAGGGCTGTTGAGAGCCGTCGTGCCTCAACATACATCCCTCCCTTGTTGGGCTCCGTGGTGGGTGGGGGGGTGGGGAAGCGAATGCTTTCTTAATATTATATGGCATCTTCACCA
>JAPQNM010000502.1:5000-10000 GCA_029783475.1 Metacarcinus magister
TCTGTTCACTTTCTTCTTTTTCTGTTGGATCCTTTGCCGTATCGACTCTTCATTTGTGCTTTGTGGACTTTTTGTCGTGGGCGCGTGCCATGGTTAGGGGATGGGAAGGGAGGGGAAGGGTGAGAGATTGGACTATGTGTATTTGTGAGTTTTGCGATTCACTTCTACTTTAGGTTTTTTCTTGCGGGAAGTGAGAGATTGACTTTTGAAATGGAATAATGTAATTCTTGAGTTATTTGTGTTATTTAATATTTTTGTAACACTGAAATAAGTTTACATTTAAGTTTTTTTTGTGTAATTCCTTTGTTATTCACTGTATCTAATATTTTCTTTTTTTGTAACGCTGAAGTAAGTTTGCATTACGGTTAGTTTTGCAAGTAAGACATGAGTATAGGATGTGTTACTAAGGTGTTTGGTGAGTGTTCTGTGCATGTGTTTCCATTCCATAACACCTTACACTCTAACCCATTGTGCACTCTTATTGAACCCATTTATAAGAGTGCATGCAAGGCTAGACACACCCAAACACACACTCTGCGTATTCCCAATGTTGTCTGACTCAACTGTGATTGTGAAGAAACCTTTCAACTTTTTACAGTGCAAGAATTTTTTATACATAAAGTTGAGCTTCCAATAGGCTTTGTCGACGCCTCGCTGCACTGTGGGGGAAATTTAAGGTTTAGGCGATTGCAATACCTAAGTCTTTGGTACGCTGGTGTTGCTGTTGTTGCTGCTCTACTCCAGGCATTCCGTAATCAAACCGACTGGATTTTGTCTCCACCTAAAACGTCTGGTATTTTTACACTTGAATTTCCTTTTTTTATCTGACCACTTCAAAGTTTTACGAGAATTTTACAACAACGCTCACGTCCCTCCTCCACTGACGGTGTGTTTGTGTCACCAGCAAACTTTGTCAAACGTTATTCATCTGATTAACATTTGTATTACGTAATCACATCGACTGAAGAAATACAAGCTTTACAAGGCAACTTTAAACCTATAGAGTATAAACCTTTAGAAAGCTTTACAGGAAACATTGGAAGGTTATCACAATGGAAAAACTGAACGACTTCCATGCGAGAGAGAGAAAGATAACTTACATAGAACATTGACACAGGAAAAGGAAGAACAACACACACTCTGCCTTCCGTTGCGTTGCATTGGAGCCGAGAATTGCATCGCCGAGGAAGCTAAACATCTGAAACTCACTTGCAGTAAAAATTTGATGCACCTCATGAAACGACAACAATGAAATAGACACTAAAACGATGCAGGGAATGTGATCCTCTTTTAATGCCGCAGCAAAACCATAGCAAGGCAGACATAAACTCAAACCAAATCAACCTTGAAATATAGATAACTTTAATTGAACCCAAAACTTTAACCATAGATGACAAAGAAGGAACAAAACAAGGTAGACAGATTCAGGACCACATTAAACCCAAAATTTAGACCACTTTGATGAAACCTAAAATTTTAATCATAGATGACAAAAAATAAACATAGCAAGTCAGACATAATCCCAAACCACTTTAATTAACCTTAAAATTTTAACTATAGATGACAAAAACAAAACAAAAAAACAAGGAAACTATACATACAAGAAAACCACGATATAAACAGACTAAAAACAAGACCATTCCAGGGAACAAACAAACCCCCCCCCCACCCCCCCCCCCCCCCCCACAAATTGAAAAAAAATAAAAACCAAACCAACCCAACACACCCCCCCCCCCCCCCCCCAAAAAAAAAAAAAAAACAAAAAAAAAAAAAAAAAAAAAAAAAAAAAAAAAAAAAAAAAAAACAAAAAAAAAAAAAAAAAAAAAAAAAAAAAAAAAAAAAACAAAAAAAAAAAAAAAAAAACAAAAAAAAAAAAAAAAAAAAAAAAAAAAAAAAAATAACAAAAAAAAAAAAAAAAAAAAAAACAAAAAAAAAAAAAACAAAAAACAAAAAAAAAAAAAAAAAAAAAAAAAAATAAAAAAAAAAAAAAAAAAAAAAAAAAAAAAAAAAAAAAAAAAAAAAAAAAAAAAATAAGAAAAACAAAAGTAAAAGATACAAGCACAACCAGATATTAATAAGACAAAAAATAATAAACAAGAAAGAGATAAAAAGAAAAACAAAAGACAAAAACAAAACACAAAAGCAGACTAGATAAAGAGAAAAAGAGATAAAAGCGAGAGAGAAGAAAAAGAAAAGAAAAATAAAACAGAAAAGAGAAACAAAAATTGAAAAAGAAGAAAAACACATACGACCAAAAAACACTAAATAAAAAGAGAAAAAGACAAAAAGATTGAAACATACTAGAGAAAAAAACAAAACAAAAAAGAGAGAAAAAGACAGAGAAAAATAGAGAAAAAGAAAACAGATAAGATGAGAAACAAAAAGAAATTAGAGAAAAAAGAAAACAAAATAAAGATAACAATAAGAAAAAAGACAGAGAACAAATATAGGGAAAGAAAGAATAAAAAGAGAAACGTACAAGAAACAAAAAAGAAAATGATAAAAAGTAGTGAAGAGAACACCAAAATTAATAGAGCACAGAGAGAGAAGAGAAGAAGATACAGAAAGAAAAGAGAGATGGGGACGTGAAAAGACAGATAATACCGAAAAAGGTAAGGAAAACAATACAGATGAGAAAAGGACAAAAAGATAAAAAGGAAAAAAGAAAGAATACAAATAAAAACAACAGAAAAATGAGTACAGAAAGAGACAAAAAGAAAGACAAAAAACAGGAACAAGAAGAGGGAAAGAACAAAGAAAAGAGACACATAGCGACGAGCAAAAAAACAAAAAAAAAAAAAAAAAAACAAAAAAAAAAAAAAAAAAAAAAAAAAAACAAAAAAAAAAAAAAAAAAAAAAAAAAAAAAAAAAAAAAAAAAAAAAAAAAAAAAAAAAAAAAAAAAAAAAAAAAAAAAAAAAAAAAAAAAAAAAAACAAAAAAAAAAAAATAAAAAAAAAAAAAAAAAAAAAAAAAAAAAAAAAAAAAAAAAAAAAAAAAAAAAAAAAAAAAAAAAAAAAAAAAAAAAAAAAAAAAAAAAAAAAAAAAAAAAAAAAAAGAAAAAAAACAAAAAAAAAAAAAAAAAAAAAAAAAAAAACAGAAGAAAAAAAAAAAAAAAAAAAAAAAAAAAAAAAAAAAAAAAAAAAAAACAAAACAAAAAAGGCCCCAAAAAAAAAAAGAAACAAAAAACAAAACCAAAAATCAAATCCCATATAAAAAAAGAAAACAAAAAAAAAAAAAAAAAAAAAAAAAAAAAAAAAAAAAAAAAAAAAAAGAAAAAAAAAAAAAAAAAAAAATAAGAGAAAAAAAAAAAAAAAAAAACAAAAAAAAAAAAAAAAAAAAAAAAAAAAAAAGTGATGCTCACTTGTCTAAATTACAAGTAATAAAAAAGAAAAAAGAAAAAAAAAAAAAAAAAGGAGGAAATATAGATGAATGTGAAAAACAGTAAAAAAATAAGATAAACACAAGAAACTAAAAGGTTTATAATACAAGAGAGGAGGACGACGCTGGTCACGCTGATAAAAAGTGGTCAATGGATAGGAAGATGAATTTAGCTGTAGTAGAAAGTAGATAACACGTGAAGAGTGCGAATTACAGAAACGTGATGAGTGAGATGAGAGGTGAAGAAAGATGTATGGAAGAGGGAGAGATATAAGGAATGAAATTGGCGAGACGAGAAGCAAGCTCCTGGAAGAGAATACGAGAGTATAGAAGGGTTTGCTTAGAAGAGTTGAAGAGATGGATTAAAAATTGCGGATGTATCAGACGAGATGCAAAACCAGAAAATATTAAATTCTCTGGAGTGGAATAGAAGGAAGCGAAGGACAGCGAAGATAAAAGAAAGAAGAATAAATAATAAGTAGTGTTTGCATTTACATGTCTGTTTATTTTATATTGATGCAAATTTGTTTTTTTGTGTTAATAAAATATCTAAATAGGTAATTTACATAAAATTATATTGTATTATATATTTAAATTGGATAATAAAAAGGCAAAAGAAGAGTGAGGCAATGAAGGGGAGGGAAGTGGATCACACACATAGGCATAAGCCGATGGCAGGAACGGTTGGGGGGGAGGTAGAGAAAAGAAGTAGAAAGCCGAGACAGATTACATTCCTCTTTAATGATGTTGTATTAGAGTGTAGGTGCAATATAGTTTAACAGTAAATAGGGTTTAAATATTTTGTGATTTTAGTTGAAGCATAAGGGAGAAATTTGATTTAGTTGTATTGCAGGGAATTGATGGAATCGGGGAATGTTGGTTTCTCACACGACAAGAGGGGTGAGTTTGATGTTGTTACACGGTAAGGCTTTCACACCGCTACTGATGTAAAGTAAGTGAGATGTGCGACAAAAAGAAGAAAGTTAGGCCCGTGTAAATGATAGGAATAGCAGTGAGGAGGTGGGGGAAAAAAATGGTAGAAGTGAGAGTGAAAGAAGATGAATATGACAAGGATAATGATGGGTGGAATTGTGAGAGTGAGTGAAAGTGACGTAGGATAAAGAATGAGTGTGAAAGGGAATATTAAAGGAAAAGAAAGAAGGAATAATACATAAGAGAGAATGAAGGAAAGAAGACATAGAAGACGAAGGAGAAAAGGAGGATAATAGGGTATAGAAAATATAAAAAATGAAGAAAATATGAAAGAAAAAGAAAAAAAAAGTAAGATAAAGTAACAAATTAATCTTTTTTCAATTTATAAACAAGCATATCTTATCTCTTTGCTCCCTTGAGAAACTCCTCCTCCTCCTCCTCCTCCTCCTCCTCCTCCTCCTCCTCCTCCTCCTCCTCCTCCTCCTTTTTACACCCATAAGACTCCCCATTCCATATTTCCATAAGACCCACAACCTCCCCATAAAATATTCAATGTTGGTCCTCAATTAAGCTTCACATCCCCTTCCCTTTACACCTTCCCCTTCTTTTCCCCTTCTTCCCCCTCTCTTCCCCTTACTTTTTTAATCAAGAAGGACATGGCTTATTCATGAAGATAAAGGATATTAGAA